>JAJKFI010000045.1:4421946-4489315 GCA_029204185.1 Lerista edwardsae
CTCTCTCTCTCTCTCTCTCTCTCTCTCTCTCTCTCTCTCTCTCTCTCACACACACACACACACACACACACACACACACACACACTGTTGATTCAGCCATACCAACGGAGCATGCCATGCATCTATGCTTTGGTGGCAGTCGCAGAGTCTCCTCATGGTAAGGGAAGTCTCCTCCACTGCCTTACTGGCTTGGCCCATTGCCAGATCCTCCAATCTCCACCAGCTATTTCGCTGGTGCAGAACCAAGGGTAGGAAGGAAGAAGGAATAGATGGAATACTGCTGCATGTAAGTGACTCTGGAATCTACTCTCTGTCCTCTATTTCACGTCTCACTGGCCCTCCCCTGTTCTTCCCACTCTGTGTCCCATTCCTCCCACTGCCCTCCCACCTGCCACCTGGGTGGGGGAAGGGCAGAGCAGGCTTGCAAGGGAGTGGGGACACTGGCTGCTTCTGGTGCTGCATCCTAACCCCCTGCCAAAACAGGGTAGCCCAACATGGGTCTCCTCGGCTCTGCGCCCACTCAAATGCAGGCACAGTGTCAAGGCGGTTCCACTGGCTGTGATCACCCCAGGGGAAGGGAGAAAACATTCCCTTCCCCCAGGGAGACTTCCAGCAGTAACTTGGCAGGACCAAGATCTAGTAGTTGCCATTTTGGCATTGCTGGAGCCCTGGGCACTGCCAGGCCCAGGATTGGGCTGCCCACATTTATAAGTAGACTGGACAAAACAGACTCCTTAACAACAGTGCATATTTTTCTTGGATGAGATATTCAACCATCAACCAACCTTTGAAGGCAAGGAAAACCAGACTAGGTAGCGAAATCTGAACCACAAATTTAGCACTTCTGGGCAGTTTAGTATTACAACACATGCCAAGTTTAGCAACAGAAGCGAATAGACAGGGTAATGCCCCATACACTCTCAGTCTGAATCAACGTCCAGAATGAAGATAAATACCACACAATTTAACCAGAGTTTGTCTTTTTTTTCTGGCCCCTTGCATTGTATATTGCAAGACACAGTGCAATATAAACCATTACTATATCCCAAGGCATTTTTGCGCAGTAAAATCATTAGGGAGAGAACTACCTAAAAGGACAATTGAAAGTCAGCAATAGTCTAAATTAAAAGGGGGAAAAACTGCCTTCGACATAAAGACAAGGAGGAGCTTGAATGCCTCAGGCATAGTGCACAAAATAGCAAGGAATTAAAATAAAAAGACCTTGCAGTCTTGAAATTTGAGAAGATACATTAATCCAGCAGAGAATTCTAGCACCTTGGAAAGGTTTTGCATATCCTGAAAAGTAGCTTTAAAAAAACCCCACAAGCAAACTACTAGTAACACCAATTTTATTTATGTATATATGTATTTCAAATTATAGTCACTCTCATAGGTAACAGATAATAAGATTTACTTATCTCATTTAAAACAATCAATTCACATTTTTCAACTGAGGATAAGTCAGTGGCAAATTAGCTGAACAAATGCAAAGGCTTTCAATTCAACTCCTGAAACATTTTAGTCAGAAGGGACCTCTTGGGAAAATTTGCCATCAACACTTCATCCAGAGCACAGCTCATGGAAAACATATGGGTGTGCCTGCAGACAAAATATCTGAGAATGCTTATTTATTTTTATTTGTTTTGAGGAGGGGATACAAAATTTTCAATGAGACCAACAGTATTTGCCCACATCTCCCCTTTATAAAGAAAAACAAAGGCATGGGATCAAATGGGCCACAATTTATTGACATCTTGAGGCTGGTCAGTGGGGTAAGCAGAGCAGCTTTACCTTGGGCCCTCCCACTTGCCTAACCCTCTCAACAGCTCAAAATGGGCCTCCTGGGATCTGTTGATAGTGATGTCATCATGTCAGTTTAGGATTGGGCTGTCAGTTTATCACCATCAGCCCTGTTGGAGTAGACACAGCCCCATCAGCTGTCCACAGGGGGCAGACTGCTGCAGAGAGTAGTCAGCAGTGTATTGTGACTCTGGGTTGTGTGTGGCCTATTTTCCCCCTCTTGTTCTATGTCACAGATCTGACATGAACTGAACTGGACAGATTAGGGCTTCTGATGCATCCACCATTTTAAGTTTTAGGGCTTGTTGTCAGTTAAAATTTAAACCTATGTTAATTAGATGCTGAAGGTTTGATGTCACATATGAAACAATGCGTAAACTTCAAGTTCTTGTTTTGAACTTTAGCAAGACTCTGCCTGGTATATTTTTCCTGTCAGAATCTAGGGTGAGGGAGTTTCCCTGAGGAGATTTAAACAAAGGGGTTCTGCTGCTATTTGCCTCTGCTATCCCAATTCAAAAGAAAGAAATACATATATACATATCTAACAAGATCCAGTAAAGGGATCAAGGAAGTTCTGGATTGCATCACTCCCCCTAAGCCAAGCAGTCTTTGGAGAGGACTTAACGTTTTTGGACAACATTCCCAAACTGAGCAGCCTCAGTATACCAGTTCTAGACCCCACTTGTCCAATGTATTTCCTCAGACGACATACCAAATTCAAGATTGCTGGGAGAAATATCAACAACCTCAGATATGCAGACGATACCACTCTAATGGCAGAAAGTGAAGAAGATCTAAAGAACCTCCTGATGAGGGTGAAAGAGGAAAGTGCAAAAATTGGCTTGAAGCCCAACGTTAAAAAAAACTAAGATCATGGCAACCACTCCCATCACTTCCTGGCAAATAGAAGGGGAAGAAATGGAAGCAGTGACAGAGTTTATTTTCCTGGGCTCCAAGATCACTGCAGATGGTGACTGCAGCCATGAAATTAAAAGACATTTGCTTCTTGGGAGGAAAGCTATGGTGAACCTAAAGGTAAAGGTAAAGGTTTCCCCACGACCGAATGGTCTAGTCGTGACCGACTGTAGGGGGCGGTGCTCATCTCCATTTCAAAGCCTGTAGAGCCGGCGTTTTTCTCCGAGGACAAGCTTCCGTGGTCATGTGGCTGGCATGACTCTACGCCATAGTGCACGGAACGCCGTTACCTTCCCACCGAAGTGGTCCCTATTTATCTACTTGCATTTTAGGTGCTTTCGAACTGCTAGGTTGGCAGGAGCTGGGACAAGCAATGGGAGCTCACTCCGTCACGCAGTCTCGAACTCCCAACCTTGCAGTTGAAAGCCCAGCAACAGCGGATTAACTCGCTGCGCCACCACGTTCACCACGTGAACCTAGACAACTTAATAAAAAGCCGAGACATCACCCTGCCAACAAAGGTTTGCATAGTCAAAGCTATGGTTTTCCCAGTAGCAATATATGGCTGTGAGAGCTGGACCATAAGAAAGGCAGAGCACCGAAGAATAGATGCTTTTGAATTATGGTGTTGGAGAAGACTCTTAAGAGTCCTCTGGACTGCAAGGAGATCTAATCGGTCAATCCTCCAGGAAGTCAAGCCTGATTGCTCCCTGGAAGGACAAATCCTGAAGCTGAAGCTCAATACTTTGGCCACCTCATGAGAAGAGAGGACTCTTTAGAAAAGACCCTCATGCTGGGAAAGATGGAAGGCAAAAGTTGAAGGGGCGGCAGAGATGGTTAGATAGTGTCACCGAAGTGATGAACATGAAATTGGGCGAACTCCGGGAGCTAGTGGAGGACAGTTAGGCCTGGCGTGCTGTGATCCATGGGGTTGCGAAGAGTCGGACATCACTTAGCGACTGAACAACAACAACAACACATACCAAATTCCTTATTCCTAATCTCTTCCACACACTGTATCTTGCAAAACACCTGGCAAAAGCATGACAAGCTGGCTACAGTAGGCAAAAAAATACACCCACCAATGGTCAATCAGACAAAGAGCAAACAAAAAAAACAATCCTATTCAGCCCTGGCAATCCCAGACTGTTTTCCGGGGTGAGTGCAGCTATTCAAAAACTCAACACACATAGAGCAACAACAAATGGTGCATCCCCAAACAGCTGCACAGCACATTTGTTGGCATGGAAACCCTAACAAGCTGCCTTATTTGTGCTTGGCCTAGTGAAGGGGATGGGAAGAGGTCAAACTGCTCCCCCCCTCGATGCTTCACAAACATTTTGCACATCATCATCACCTTCGGCATCATCCCACTTTGAACAAAAAAGTTCACCAAGTAGTTTAAAGGAAAAAATCAAATAAATAAATGGTCCTCTGTTCCAAAAGGCCTCACAACCTGAAAAGATAACAAAGAAATACCAGTAAACAGCATCTAGAAAAGATACTGCACTGAAGCCCGATCCCTTTGGTCTTCAGCAGTAGCGCTGCAGCCCAGAGCTGGCGATGGGGTCACAAATGTGTCGTAAAGCACATTTTGTGGCACCTGTGGAGTAAGCAGTGGTAGAGGGGAGGCTTGTGGACAGGAGCCCTGGCCATTAGCAGTATAAAGGTAAGTACTGAGAGCCATGGGGGAGGGTTGTGGGAGGACGTGGGGGAGATGTTTCTGGGTGGGGGGAAGGGCAGCATAGTGGAAAGGACAGGCCCAGGAGGGGGTGGGACTGGTGGAGGCCTCCTCCACTGGATCCTAACATCCACAATTTAGCAGGCACAGGCTCAAGAAGCCCCAATGTGTCTTTATGCAGGGTAAGGGCAAGAAGGCCACCTTCCCCCAAGGAGACCTCTACTGGCTTCCCTGATCCTACAGGTGCTGGGAAGCACAGGATTGGGCTGTTCCTTTTCTCCTGTTTGAAATAAGAGGAGCACAACTTTAAAAAAAAAGCCTCTTTGCACTGTTAGCTTTGTATAGTGTTAGGTTTGTGTAGTTTTGTGTACTAGTTTTCCCAGTTTGTGTACTAGTTTCAACTGTTTAGCTTTCACACTAGCATGCTTTCAGGCCTCTGTTGCCTCCACCACACCGTGGAGCATTGACCTGGAACTGATCCTAATGTGGCCCAAGTTTGAACAGACTGTAGGAGTGGGCATCCATTGCAGAGTGAATGAAAAATTGAACTTAATGGGGCCCATTAAGTTCCATTTACCCTTGCAACTTTTATTAAGTAACAATAAATCCTGCAGCAGAGCAATTCTGAACCACCACCACCCATGCGCTCGCCACTAGTTTGGGGAAAACAGCACTAGCCGTCTATTTCCCCCTGGACTACATGGGCATGACAGCCTGGCTCCAAGCCCCCTTAGTCTTGGGTCCGAAAGAGCTCATCACAACCAAAGGGGTCGAGGCAGCTGGCCAAACAGAGACCAATGATGCCATCCCAACAGATGTTCTTTACCCAAGCCAGCCTGGGGACTTGCCAGCCAGCCTCACCCACCCAGGTCGGAATTGTCTGAGCAGTCCTGACCCATCCCCTGCCCTAGCCAGCTCACATGTCAACTGCCCAAGTGACCAAAGGCAAAAAAAAAAAACACCACTTGAAATATGAACCCAAATCCAGCCCTCGACAGTTTGGGGTAGCCCCCCCCCAAAAAAAAAAATTACCAGCAACGGTCGATCCAACTGATAATGGAAGCAAGGAGCCTAGTAGACAGGAGATTGAAGCCTTCCGAAGAAGGCGGGTGCAAGGGGAGTTAAAGCAGGCAGCGACAAGCTCGACAGAAGGGTGAAAAAACCCCTTGCTTCACAATCAAAGCAAAGCCTCAGGAGTTAGCAGATCAGCAGAATGTTGTGGGCTGCTCAAAAAATTCAGCAGCCACAGGAGTGAGCAGAGCAACAGAATGCTGTTGTATGCTCAAAAATTTCAGCAGACAGAGCCCTGGAGGCAGAGAGCCTTCTGGACTTCAGCCTGCCGTGGTTCCCCCCCCCCCCACACACACACACACAAAGCAGCAGCCAATGGGTCACTGCCAATTTCCCGCCTCTGCTTGCCCTGCCCGGAGCTTCACCCTCATTTCCTGCATACTGAAATAAATGGTATGAGGAACAAATGGTGGCAGCAGCTCCACTGTTTTGTTGCCAGCTGCCAATGGCCATTTTTATTTCCCACTGTAGCCCAGAATGATGCTTGCATCAGGAGCATTGTGGGAAATAAAAATGACAGTCTTCAGCCAGAAGCTACGCAGAGGAACTGCTGCCATAGGCAGTAGCAAAAAAAATTCAACAAATATGCACAGCAGAAAAACAAATGAGAGTTATGAAAGTGAAAAAGGTTAACAAATGTACAGTGAAAGAAATGTGAGTAAAACAGATGACGACCACAATGAATGTGGGATGTTAATATTGCGAATGATTGGAGCATCCACATCATCATTATCATCATCATCACCACCATCATCACCACCATCATCACCATCATCATTTGCTCACAGCCCATCTGATGGTGGCTGGTATTTTCTAAATATCAAATCCTTCCCAAGGACCTAGGATATCTGGAGATATTTGTATAAAATATGTGAAGTTTCAAGTAAATATGCTTTTGGCAGCTCGTATATGGTTCTTTCATTTAAATGAAAACTTTAAATGTACTTGCAATGTACAGGTGTTGTTCCAAGTTTTGGGATGTGGCTCCAAAAGCACCCACTACTATTGGCACAATCTTCACCTTTCTTTACCAAAGTCATTCTACTTTAATCTGCAAGTCTTTATTTTTGATTACTTCTTTGTGTTCTTTATCTTCAATTTGTGCATCACCAGGTATTGACACATCTATGATCTAGATTAGTATTCGTATTTTGACTTACATGCTCCTAGGAGCCCATTACACATGTTGTCATCAGTAGGGCTACAATCCTAGCTGATCTCCATCATGTGCCTGGTAGCTGTGCTGAGAAGTGCACTCAAGAGACCTGCAGCCTTCCATGAATGGGCCAGGCTTCCTGATTCTAATCTCTGATAGGTCATTAGTAGCTAGTGGGTGTCAAAAATGTGGCTCATAAGAAAAGTTCCTGTATTGGATCTGAAGAATGTCTGGAAATCTCTAGAATATCTCTTTGCTTCCTCTATTTGGGAAGTGAAGGAGTTCCCAAGCCCTGATATTGAATGAAGGTTGCCTGTAAGACCTGTCAAGGGCAGCTGCTGTGGTTCAGGGTGCAATCCAAACCTGGAGTTATGCTGGCACAGTTGGGCCAGCAAAGTTTGCCCGGCATAAGGGCCACCATAAAGCGCGTTTGGACCACTCTCACAGTTCAATCCTATGCATGTCTACTCAGAAGTAAGTCTCATTGTGTCCCATGCAGCTTACTCTCATGAAAGTGAGTCTAGGATTACAGCCTCAGAGTCAGGAAGGATGGCACACGCCTGTGTGCTGGCCTCTCTGCCTCCAAGAGCAGTCCAACCATATTTTATGTGCCTTGTGCCGGCCAAACCTTGCTGGCCTAACTCCAGGTTAGGATTGCACTCTCAATGATTTAATAACAATAATTTCCTTTAACGTCATATTTCAAATCTCATTTCATCACATGTGTAAGTCAAGGTGGGGGGAGGTTGTGCATTTAACTAGTGGAGGAGACATTGGTTATTGGTAGAGATATGCAGTGCAATCCTGCGTATGTTAACTTAGAAGTCTCATTTTATTCAATAATAGAGGCTTGCTTCTGGGTAAGTACTGTACGTACATAGGACTGCAGCCCGTGTTTTCTGCACCAGTGAATGCCTGTGGGTCTGCTGGCACATGGGAGGCCACTGTGACCTCCCTGTTGGCAGGCTCACTGTGTTCGTGGGCGGAGTCTGCTTTATGACAATCGTAATGCAGCCTCCACTGGGGCACCACTAGTTACACTGGCAGAAGAGGGGGTTAGGATTCGGGCATTGGTTTTTTGTTCTTCCTCAACAGAGTAAAAAACCCAGCTGTGAACAAGTTCATCCAAATGAAATTCGGATGCTCCTACACACCCCTTAGCCCAAGGACTGTTCATTGTACAATATCGGGGAACAATTTTTTCTTGCAAATTAATTATAATTATTGGAATATGCAAACTCAATTTTTGTAGAATGTAGATGAATTAAATACATTTAAATTGAAACTTCTCAAGCCAACAAAAAGTGATTAAGGAGCGTATTGACAACTGGATCAGGTCATATAAATTTATTCTTTTGAAAACTGTCTTTTAAAAATGATCTTTTCATTTCTATACTGGAGGATGTTTTTAAGTTTTACTATCTTTGTTCACTAGTAGGCAACTGTGAAGAATTTTTTTTAAACTTTTGAAAACTTAAAGTGCATTGCAGAAGTCTTACAAAGCTAAATGCAAGCATATGTATTTCAAAGTTCACATTGCTCCAGGGTAATATGTTATGCGGTTCTATTTACTGCCATAAGATAGTACTTTATTATGGGTGATTGCTTTTTTCATTTCGTTCAGTTGTTATGAAACAGAAAGACAGCCATATAAACTTCCCATCAATCCTCACAATCTGTTTCTTAGGGGAATGTCTGAAGGCAACTTTGCTTACCCAGATGTGAGCGTAAAATCAGAGGATGCTTTGTGGGAACGACTACTTGAGGAATATTATCTGCATGCAATCCAAAACTCATGAACAGCACACATAATTTTTAAATAATAGACCCCACAAAGTCATGGAGTTAGAACAGCCGCAAGGTGTTCTTTTGAAAGAAAGGTAAACATTACTGGCTTGCTGTTTCCTAGGAGAAGAAACATTTTCAACACAGCACCCCATTCTAATGAAATTCTTAGGGGGATCTAGAGAACATGCCATTGGATCCTACACTTGACAAGATATGTTGACGCTTGTGATTATTTGATCTCTGTGATACAACAGCCTACGGTGATCACTTGGTGTTTCTCTATAATTCATACCTCAAACTCTGACATCTGGCACTTGAAAGCTGTAAATATTTTACCACCTCCTTATGCAAAGCTGTCACTAGGCAGCCTATAGAATCAGGAGCTTGCTCCCCGCTTTCACACCCAAACCAATTCAAATTTAATATCTGAGCTACAGAAAAGAAAACCTTTTCATGCATTCCCCTCATACATTCAATGAAAATATTGACAGGAGAGTCAGACAACACCAACTAGTTCACCCTAATACCAATGTGTTCACTGGTCATGCCTTCAAAATCGACACATTCAAATTCTGATCATTGTAAGGAATCCCTGCGTTCATAATAGTGAATGAGAGACTTCCACATAGTCTGGATGGCCAGTGCATGGAAATAATGGAATGGAAACACCTATAAGCCTACAGCAGTGCATGTGTTGGATCCCCTTTATGTGTTCAGCTGAGCAGGTGCAAGTATTGAATGTAGCTAGTGCTGCAATCTTAGCCACACTTACCTGGGAGACCCATTGATTATAATGGGGCTTAGTTCTAAGAAGATATGCATAGGATTGGGCACAGACAGCCTAATCCTATGAGGTGCTGGTGAAGCAGGATCGCCAAGCCCACACTGTATCCTGTGCTGCAACTGAATGGTAAGGAGGTCACCTCGGGGTTAGGGAACATTTGTTCACTTCTCCTATGTACAGCCCCAGTCTGCCTTAATGGGGCTATGTGGAGCTACTCCAACTAAATCCCAGGCACAGAACTGGGATGGGGCCTGGGATGGGGGTTAGGATGTAGTAGAAGCTTCCTCCACTATCCCTGCCCCTCTCCTGGGCCTCAACTGCCCCTGCCTCAAAACATCCCCTCCGTGCCACAGGAACACTCACCTGCTCCTCTGCTACGCAGTACAACACTTATGTGTCCCATTGGCCATCTGGTGGGATGTGGAGCCCCTGGGATGGCACAAGCCGTCCGGTTGCTGCAGCTTACTCATGCAGTGTTGAAAAATGCTTTACAGTGCTTTCACTATACCCAGTGTTGGCGCTACAGCAGCAGCATTGGCACTGCCTGGCAACAGTAGGACAGGGCTCTTACAGCCCAATCCTAAATTGTCTGGGTCCTGTAGAAGCAGCGGTAGCAAACTGGCTACTGCTGGATCCCATGGAATCTGCAGAAGCTGCCGGGGTCTCCTTGGGGGAAGGGGACATTTGCTATTTTGTCACTA
Organism: Lerista edwardsae; assembly: GCA_029204185.1. NCBI lineage: Eukaryota > Metazoa > Chordata > Lepidosauria > Squamata > Scincidae > Lerista > Lerista edwardsae. The sequence goes on from JAJKFI010000045.1 coordinate 4,431,843, forward strand.
GAGACTGGAGCAGCCACGTGTCGGGCTGCCCAGCCTGACACAGGGGTTGAGGATCCAGAGGTGGAGGCCACTGCATGCCCCACCCCATCTGGTCCTGATCCTCCTCTCCCTTCACCCAGTTCCTTTCCACTCCCTGATTCCCCCACCCTGACACCCTACTGCCGGCCAGCACTGCAGGGGCGCCAACTGTCCATAAAGCCCATGCTGGGGTGCAGCACTGCCTGGTGCAGCCCCAACGGGGCGGTACCTACTCTCTGGATGCCGTAAACATGCTTTATGGCATGTTTCCAACACCCCAAGCCATCAGGACAAATGTACCACCAATGATGAATCCTACAGGATTGGGTTATTCTCCCCTTCTCCCATGGTACCAGATTGCATAAGAGGAAGAACTGAAGAGGGTTTCAATAATCTGCTCAAGTCAATTTTCTTTCAAATTATGGCTCAAAGATCAAAAGTAAAGTACCTAGAAGCTGACGGGTGATCAATCAATCAATCAATCAACCAACCAACCAACCAACCAACCAACCAACCAACCAACCAACAGGTACTTATATACCGCTTTTCAACATGAAGTTCACAAAGCGATTCACAGGCAAATAGTAACAATAACAAAGTTAAATGGCTCCCTGTCCCAAAGGGCTCACAATCTAAAAAAAAAGAAAGAAAAAATGCAGACCACCAGCAACAGCCACTAGAAAGACAGCGCAGGGGTGAAGAGGGACAATTTCTCTCCCCCTGCTAAATATAAGAGGAACACCACTTGAAAAAGTGCCTCTTGCCCAGTTAGCAGGGGTAACTGCTAACTTGCCCAGTTAGCAGGATGACATCCACAGCCATTGTGCACAATGCCAAGAAATTATACCACTTCAGACAGCAGATGGACACTTGCATAATTGAATCCCTCATGCAAAAATCTCTGTGTTTTCAGAAAAGTAGCATTGAAAAGAGAAGGCTTTGGATAGAACCCTTTTCCCCACATTCTGCTAAAAAAAGATGCTTGTAAAATGAGGATGCATTTAATTGTATACTTCTCTTTCCACCACAGGCTGAAAGCTGTTCTAGGATGGCTGCACCATGTAATTCTGCTGCATGAGTAGACCAACACTCAGTGAATAAGTATTTCCACTCCAATTCACTTTCAGACAGCGTAGGCAGGTTAGGTAGCAGAGGAATTCCCAAGAATTCTATTCAGGGGTCAGGTGTGAGACTGTGACCCAAGTCTCAATATGCGTGACTTGTTCTGGCAAGACATTGGGTTGGGGACTATACTCATCAGATAAAGTCTGAAATCTCCTCTTTTCAGGCGGCTTTCAAAAACTCAGAGAATACAGCATGGAAAGAGAAAATTATTAAATTAATCAGCTTATACTTTATTTAATCATGCCAGTAAATTTTAACGTGTGTTTTATTGTGGGGAAAATTATTTGACTGAGTTCTTGGCAGCCAATATAATTAAAACTAAAAGTATATCATTGCGACACAGCTCAGACTAGAGTCAAATGGTGCTGAAAATAAAACCAAGGGCATTTTGTTTCCATGTATCATTGTAAATGCATTGGCAAATTTATAGCCACAGGCACACTAAAAAAAAGGTGATACTCAGGACTTTTACCTTCCTTTTAAAAAAGCCCCATTAGTTCTGGTTTTTTAACTCAGAAGTTGGTAGATGAGAAAATAAAATTAGATTCCATCTTCTTCGAATTACCTATTGATTTAATGTGTCACATTATCAAAAGGAACTAAAAATAAAAGTGCATTACAAAATTTACTGCACGGAGTACATAAGGGGGAAGAAATGATGCCATTTTGAAAAGGGGTCCACAACAATTCTAGCATTGAAAGAGCTGCTTCCAAATATTCCTTCTGTTCTCCGTTGATAAGGCACATCTACCAACTCATAAAAGCTCTGGTAGTTTGGCTTTCGTCTTCTCCTCTCTTTCCTCCCCCAACCCCATTTTAATAGAATTTTTCATCATATGTAACAGCTGTGGAGACTTTTTAAAACCCCAACATTTAAAACCTAGATTACATGCTCAAATTGTACTTCACTATTATCTTTCTTGCCAGAATTTGCCAGAAGCCGCAGAACTTCAAGAAATGCATCATCATTGTTAACAGGCAATGTGGTAGAAAAGCTGGATTGGGGCAATTGTTTTTGATCAACTCTTTTTTAAGCCACTTAAAAACGATAGCTGGAAATAACTGCCCCGATCAGTTTAAGGAGATGCACAACTATAAACTAGTACAGCCCTGGTATCCACAGTTTCAGTTATCCATGGTTTCAGTTGTCCTTGGATACCATGGATACTGGGACGCCTATTAAAAAAATAGTGGAATATGAAACAAAAAGTTGTTGGAAAACCACGGATGTCCCCCTATCTTTAAAAAGGTATGCCCAGTATCCACTGTTTCAGGTATCCATGGGGTGTCTGTGTGTGTGTGTGTGTGTGTGTGTGTGTGTGTGTGTGTGTGATAGGATCCCAGCTTATACTGGGGCATGCCTATGTACAGCATTCAGACATATGCCGTTTGCTGAGTTGGTAACAACAGGTGTAAAACAGATTAAATGATCCAATTTACTTCTGATTGAGCATGCAACCTATGCACTTTTAAAGTAAAACAGTGCAGATTCTAATGCCCAGTCAAGTATGCATCCCTTTTCCACACATTTGTGCACAACTAGTCATATGTTTGAGCTTGGTCCAGTCATAAGACCAATTGAACCTTTTGCCTCAGATGACAGTGTAGGGAAGTATGTAGAAGAATTTGGAATTGGGTTCAGATGGCAGATTACGTTGCAACATACCTGCTCTTGTTAACATGTCACATGTTAATATCATGTTTAGTGCTGGATGTATCGGGGCCAGTATTTGTCTAATAATCTTAATAATTATGGTACCACAACTTCACTGAAGGACCCCTCCTAACGCTGGACCAGGTAAGGTAATGATGGGGGCAGGATGGACAGGAAGGGCCACCCCTGGGGTCAAACTAGCAGGGGGAGTAACAAAGGTTGGGGAGACTGTGTGAGTGGGTGGATCTAGCAATAATGGTCTGTGCCAGATGCTATCCTCATCATTTGAAGTTCCCTGCTCCTTTCGTCTCAGACTTGTGCCAGGTATAGTACAGGTCCAAGGTCCAAGGACACCCAGTTGCGAGTGGGAGATTCACAGTGGGGTAAGCGGAAACCATTTCCCTTTCCTGTCCCAAGCCTCCCCGTTCACTCCCCCCACCCGATACAGCTGTGCAAAAAAGATGTGCACTGCATCCAGCAAGGGGGGAGGATAAGACTAAGCTTAAGTCATTAAAAACTGGTATATGGCAAGAATAAATGGATAGACAGGGCAGACAATTAGGTAGGTAAAATAGTTCATTTTTTTTAAAAAAAAATTACAGAATATAATCAGGAAACAATTACAGATATTTTGAACCTTAAGCCAATCAGTTTTGTGAAAAACATAGTTTCAGGCATATTGAGAAGGGCAGTCAGTTTTAAGACCTCTTTGAGCGCACAAATCGTCCTTGCTCAATTTCCTGAACACCTGAATTAGTCCAACTGCTTTCCAAGATAACCTCTCTATATGCAAATATGTCCTTATTACTACTTTCCGTGAAAGCATAGTTCCTTGATATTCCTTCCATCAAAGCACAGAAAGCTAAATCTGTACCTAGTAATTCTAGTCATGCACTCTTCTGAGATCCTTGCCATTTAATAACAGCTGGATTTAAGGGGCTTTTGAGTATTCAGCCATTTGAAATGTTGCTGCCTGTTTACATGCAGAATGTTTCGTGAAAAATAGATGTGAATTTCACTGAACATTGAAGTGTGGATCTGAATAGCAAGATGCTTGTTAGTACACACACAATTCACAAGTGATTGCAGAGGCGGGGGAAGGGTATAGCCCGGGGTGGCGCGAGCCATGGGCACCGGCAGTGGCAGGGTGGCGGGGCGCCATTGCACAGAGTCCGCGGACTAACCCACATGCTGTTCGGCCCATCTGTCCTCCCTCGAATCCGTTCCGCTCCAAAATGGAGCTATTCTGGGCACAAGGAGGCATGGCTGAGCGACGCTTGGGGGGTGGGGTGATGTGCTGGGGGCGCGGTTTCGTCGCCCTGCCACGGGCGCACTCGGGGCTCCGTTCGTCCCTGAGTGATTGGTAGAAAACAAACACAAACCACCTGTGAAACGAAAGCACAATTGGTCACATTTTTCTGCATGATGATATAGGGAACACACACAAGTGGCATACACAAACTTTTTGGTGTAATTTTTTTATTTTTATTTATTTATTTATTTATTTATTTATTTATTTATTAGATTTTTACCCCGCCTTTATGCCCGAAGGCACTCAAGGCGGCATTACATAAAAATATAAAATTTAACATTAAAAAACAATTTAAAAGAGTATTAAAACAATATAATAAAGCAAAATAAAACACAGCAATAAAATTTAAAAAGCCAAAAACCCTGTGGATCATAAATATAAAATATAACACACCAGCCAGCCAGCCTGTCAACAGTTAAAAGCTTTTTGGAATAAAAAGGTCTTCAGCCCCCGCCGAAATGTTAATAAAGAGGGAGCAGTTCTCAATTCTAAGGGGAGGGTGTTCCAGAGTTGGGGGGCCACCACCGAGAAGGCCCTCTTCCTGGCCGCTGCCCCTCTCACCTCTCCTGGTGGTGGCACAGTCAGAAGGGCCCCCCCCCAGATGATCTAAGAGTACAGGTTGGATTATATGGAATAAGGCGGTCCCTCAAATACCCCGGGCCTGAGCCGTAAAGGGCTTTAAAAGTCAAAACTAGCACTTTGAATTGGGCCCGGAAGAGAAACGGCAGCCAGTGTAGTCGCCGAAGCAACGGCTCGACAGAGTCAAACCGACGTGCCCCAGCAACCACCCGAGCCGCCGCGTTCTGTACTAGTTGTAATTTCCGGACCGTCTTCAAAGGCAGCCCCATGTAGAGCGCATTGCCATAATCTAATCTAGATGTCACTAGGGCGTGGGTCACTGTGGCCAGGTCCGCACAGCTCAGGTACGGCCGCAGCTGGCGAATCAGCCGAAGCTGAGCAAAGGCTCCCCTGGCCACCGCCGCCACCTGGGACTCCAGGTGTAGCTGTGGATCCAGGAGAACCCCCAAGCTGCGAACCTGCTCCTTCAGAGGAAGTGCGACCCTTAGTTATTAAGAACTAAGAATACTTTATTTTCCTTCTAACTGCTACTTCTGGATTTGTCACGTGGCTGATAGTATCCAGTCAGGGATACAAGAGGATGGGATAATAACACTTCATAGCCAATCACAACTAACAATAGCCTAACACCAATTCATAGTGCAGGCAGTGCTTTATGATAGGGGAAAGACATCACTCCAAACTGTTCAAAGATGTTGAAAATGTTGATAAAAAACAGGGAGTACTTTCAGGTCAGCCTTATATGTCATCAACAACAACAACAAAAACTTTACCTTTTAAATATCTTTAACTACTGAAAGTTGCCCCGGTATTCACCCCACACAAACCGTATGACAATAGTTTTGGCAAATTAAGGGCCACATTTATGGGTTGTTGAACAGCAATTGGTAAATGTAGCAGGTCCTTGCCTATTTTAAGACCACTCTCAAGCGTGAGCCCATAACTTGGAGGAGACTGGTACCTGCCCGGGCCCTCCTCTGATTGTAGGTGCCTTGGCTCCCAATGCAGGATCACCTTGCAGCTTTCCCAGCTGGTACCTACAATAGGGGCAAAGCTGAACTGGTATGCCATCCCTGAACTGGGGAGCATCTAAGGCTGGCCTTACAACTTGAGCCTGAGGGCTTGCCAGCCTGCATCTCCATGTTAAGCAGCCTCTGGATACTGGTTTTGGTTGTTTCCTCATGGCTCTTGTTTGTTTGAAGGCAGACACAATTTCCCTGTTTTTCTTTCCTGGGTCACACTGACCTGCCAGCATGACCTTCGTAGCATTATCTACCCCCTTGATCAGCCTGGGGTATGCAAACAATAACAATAACAACAGCAACTCCACCCCAAGGCCAAACAGGACAGAAGGAAAAATGTCCAACCAGTCCCCTACAGGCAACTATCAAGAAACCAGACTGTGCTTCACATGTGGGCAGGTTGGGTCTCAACAGGCAGTGCAGAATGGCACAGAGTAACCTCTGAGTCTACCAAGCCCCCCACCTCTGTCCCTCCCCCCAATTGCTGTCTCATGTTCCACCATGTGTGTGGAGATGGACCTGGGCAAGGGAAGCCCCCTCCCCCAAATTCATGGGGGAGGAAAGCTGTGTTCTGGAAAAAAAAATGATTTATTATAAAACTCAGGGCGCAATCCTAACCTTCCAGCACCAGGGTAAGGGCAATGCAGCTCTGAGGTAAGGGAACAAACATTCCCTTACATTACATTGAGGAGGCCTGCATGACTTCTTCCAACTGCAGGATGCAGCACATGCCCCATTGGCACAGCTATGTCAGAGCTGGAAAGTTCGTTAGGATTGTGCCCTCAATTTTATTACTTTTTGTCACTCCTGAAATGTTAGAATGAGAAATACCCTGCATATACTGTACACAATAGTCTCAGTTCCATTCCAGGAAATACAAGCAGTGAGTGAAGAGAAATGGGCCCAATTTAGCCAAAATGAAGTACGTTACTTTCCCATTGATTTAAATAAGAAAATTAAACACATGTTTAGATCTTCCCCGTTGAAATCAATAGAACTTAAATGTGCTTAACTTTGACTAGATTGTGCATGACTTATTTACTGTTATGAACATTCAAACTAAAATCCGATCACCTTCTCATTGCGAAGAAGGAACAGTCATCTTTTAAAAAGGAAGAAAAAAAACTTTTCTTTTTTTCCTGGACGTCTGTGCCAGTTTAAATGAGTAATCTATTCGTTCTTCCTTTTTTTGGAAGTAAATTCAATATGCATTTAAATGATTAAATGTTATAATGGAGGTAAAAATAATTCATGCTGTTCTTATTTACATACAAGGTTCAAACTAGGTCCAGGTCTAGGAGATAAAAGGGTTTCCATTAAAGATTTATTGAAGATTTAAACAAATGTGACTACCTGGAGGCCAGTCAGAAAATCTATGAAAGGGATGCAAATTAAAAAGGAAACACACACATTGAAAGGAATGGTTGAGGAGAAATGCAGTGCTTACAATTTTCTGCATACTGGAAATGGCCACAGTTTCCAAAGAGAACAAGCTGCAGATAATAATAATTCTAATTATTGTTTATGACATTCTTAGACATTAGATACGGTACTATAATTGGCAGCCAAATCCTATCCATTTCTCCACCAACAATGCAATGGCGCCAAAATGCTTACCGCTGTATCCTATGGTGGAGGTTTGGTGTGATCAGGTCTTTACTATCTCATAATGAACTCTAAATTCCATGTAATCAAAAAAATAGTTTCAGGAAAACAATTTCAATTCTAAGGGCCCAATCCAGTGGCCCTTATTGCCAGTGGAACATGTTTACCACTTTCAGACGATCCTGGAAGAAGCGGATTATCTGGATCCATTCCAATCTGGCTTCAGGCCAGGGTTCAGGACAGAGACTGCCTTGGTGGATGACCTGCCCCAGAGAATGGACAAGGGGAGTGCGTCCCTGTTGGTCCTGCTGGACCTCTCAGGGGCCTTTGACACCATCAAAGGGTCGGTTGGCTGAATTGGGACTTGGAGGAACTCTTTTGTGGTGGCTCTGCTCCTTCCTGGCTGACAGATCCCAGAAAGTGATGCTGAGGCAGGGTTGTTTGGCACCCTGGCCTCTTAGGTGCAGGGTGCCTCAGGACTCTATTCTATCCCCCCATGCTGTTCAACATGAAGCCACTGGGAGAAGTCATCTGGAAGTTTGTGGTAGGGTGCCATCAGTATGCTGATGATACCCTGCTCTCTCCTTTCCCTCTGAGTCTGAGGGGACAGTCGAGGTCCTAGATCATTGTCTGGAGGCAATTGGAGGCTGGCTGTGGGCGAACAAGCTGACATCAAATCCTAATAAAACAGAGGTTCTCCTGGTTCGGAAGTCCATGACTCAGGTATTGGACTATCATCCTGCTCTGAATGGGGTTGCACTCCCTGTGAAGGAGCAGGTCCACAGCTTGGGGGTTCTCCTGGATCTGCAACTGCTCCTGGAGTCCTAAGGGAGCCTTTGCTCAGCTGATTCACCAGCTGCAACCATACCTGGATTGCTCAGACCTGGCCATGGTGACCCATGCCCTAGTGATATCTAGATTAGATTACTGTAACACACTCTATGTGGGACTGCCTCCGAAGATGGTCCAGAAACTGCAATTAGTGCAGAATGCGACTGTGTGTGTAGTTGCTGGGGCTCATCGGTTCAATTCAGTCGGGCTGTTGCTTCAGCGACTACACTGACTGCTGATTCACTTCCAGGCTGAATTCAAAGTGCTAGTCTTGACTTTTAAAGCCCTTTACTAGTTTGGATCCAGGATCTTTTAGGGACCGTCTTCTTCCATACAATCCTACCCATCTGCTCAGGTCATCAGACAGCGCTTTTCTGACTGTACTGCCACGAATAGAGATGAAGGGGGTGGTGGAAAGGAATAGGGCCTTCCCAGTGGTGGCTCTTCAGTTATGGAATGCCTACCTCTTGGAACTAAGAACTGCTTCCTCACTGGAGACCTTTCAGCAGGGCCTTAAAAACCTCTTTATTTCAAATGGTGTTTGAGTTGGCTGGTATCTTTTAATGAAATGGTTTTAATATTGGTGCTCCTGGGTTCTGTGCTATTTTATGATGCTGTTATTTTAATGTTGTTTTTAAGATATTGTTTTAATATTGTTTTATTTAATTTTGTAATCTGTCTTGAGTGCCCTTTATTGGGGAAAAAAGGCAGGGTAACAATCTTTTAAATAAATAAAAATAAATACTGCTAGCTAAAAGTGTAATGAATGTGTCATAAGGTACGTTCACGACACTGTGCAAGCAACCACTGCTCACACTGGACCAATGCTAATTGGTATTAACCCAGCCTCAGCGCTCACAAGGAAGCTGGCTGGCACTCCAACAGCGCCGGCCAATGGTAAGGAGATTTGGGGCAAGGGGAAGTGGGGAGTGGGTGGAACTGGGTGGAGGAGGGAGGATTGGACCCATGGGGGAGAGGATGGTGGCAGCTTCTACCGCCGCATCCTGAGTCCACTCCAGAGATGGGCAGCTTGTCATGGGTCTCCTCAATTCTGCGCCTACTCAAATGTAGGCACAGAGCCAAGGAGACACATTGCCACTAGCTGTGGTTTCCCCAGGGGAAGGGAACAAACACTCCCTTCCTCTGAGGAGACCTCTGGCAGTATCCTGGCAGGGCCAGGATTCAGCAGTCACCATTTCAGCATTGCTAGAGCACTGGGTGCTGCTGGGCTCAGGATTGGGCCGCCCAACACATAAACGTCTTCCTGACCCAGGGGCCCAGGAAACTTCTGGTAATCTAGGGTAATGTAATGTAATGTAATGCCAATTCTCTTAATTCTCCTAATTAATTTTCCATATCCTGCAGAAACTCATTGGATTTCCCTTGAATAATCTCAAATATCTCATCATTCTAAGAAATGTGCTGCAAATTTTACTAGTCCCAGAGTATCCCCTTCCTTCCTTCAACGTATGTCCTGTATCAGGAGACAACTGTGCATAATAAAATGAATTTTCCTCGGTCAAACCAAACTCTTTGACTCTAAAATATCGTGTCAGCACTTAGTCTTTGCAAGAAGCCATGACACATGATTAGAAACTTCAAGATGAAGTTGAATTTGTAAAATGAACCTGCCGTATGATGAACTGACCCATACAAACAGAAATGGCCCATTAATTCCCCACAGATTGATTTTGGCTCTTCTATCTCTCTTCTTTGACCCCTGGAGGCTCTATGAAATTTTGCAAGGTATGATAAAAGCTTCGTTTAATGTTTCACTGGAAAGAAATAGAAAAAACACATTTTAATGTTGTTAGCAATATTGACATTCTCTTTGTTACAGCACTTTTTTTGGATTTTTGTGTAGTATGCTAACATACATTTTGGATTGTAACAAAATGTCAGTGATCGTGCTCCATAGCCATGACCCCTTATTGCCAGATGGTCGCAAGCTGATGATTGAGCAAGACCATTTGCAAAAGAGTCAGGGTTGTGCCCCCAACCAGCTACCTGGAGAAGAAAGAATGCTGAGCTTGGCCATCCCTACCCACACTTGGAGGTGGAATGTGCGCTTGACATCCTTTGAGCAACGAGCAAAGAGGAGGAACGTGGGGAAGTGAAGCTTCTATTTTATCTTATTCAGGAGCCAGGTCGAAAGGTATGTTCTAGCCTAAAGCACAGTTTCATGTGGCCTCACCACTGTCAGCTCTGATGGCAGCTTTTTAAGTCAGTACAAGGAAACGATGGAGCAACAGCAATTCTTGACAAGGCATCACCGAGAGAAGAGAGGGTTCAACTCTTATGTTATGAATATTATAGACTTGAGCCAGCGCATGTAATGTAATCAGAGAGAAAGATGATGGGGATAGAATTATGTATGCACAAAGGGTTGCCAGCTGCAGGAGCAGCTGCTTGGAGAGAGTGATCTCACCTTAAGCAAATATCCAGATAGAGCAGAGGCTGGAAAGGCCTCTGAATTAGGCTGAAACTCTTAAGACTGCAATTACTCATGGCTAAGCATATGGTAAGGGAAAGAAATCGGCCCGTTCAGGCAGGAGTAAGTAAGTTAGGGGCCATTGTTAGTGGCATGGATAGCAGGAAGCCCAAAGGAAAGCTGAATTTGGAAAAGAAGCAGCATGCTTTGTATACTGAATGACAGGGGTGCAAAAAAGAACCTTTTGCTTAGATACTGTATTCTGTTTGGATTTGTATTGCCCCAGGCATAAGAAAGCCAGAGGAAAGAGCCACACTGTGAAGGCTACATCTGGGACTGAGGATTTGGTGAATCACAGAATGCAGTATCTTTGTAAAAAAGAAAAAAAATAATAATTGAAAATGGTGATTTAGATTAGCCTGCCCATGTAAGCCATATTGGGCATTTGCATTGGCCTAGGAAAGGCAGGATAGAAATTTTTCAAATAAATAAATAAGATTTCCCTCATCTCAATTTCCAGGTCTATCTGCCTTTAAGCCGAATCAGGGCACAGGAGATAAAATGGGTCAGAAGGTGTGCATGCAACTTGATTGTTGATTGGTTTTGGTTATGAAGTGATGAGCTCACATTCTAGTGCATGTCATTATAGAGGTAGCCCATACAAAATACGCAATTAATTTAGAGCCCAATCTTTTGCATGACTGCTCAGAAGTAGGTCCTATTATAGTTAATAGCACTTACTCCCAGGTAAATGTACATAGGAGTGCAGTCTTAGGGCTCAATCGTGAACCCATTGTCACCGGTGGTACTCTCGTACTGCCTGTGCCAGGTATAATAAACATGCCATAAAGCATGTTTATGGCACCTGGGGAGTAGTGCTGGCGCTGGGCCAGGGGCATTCAGCACTGAGCCTCAGCACCGTGAGGATGGCAGTCCTGCAACACCAGCCGGCAGTAAGTATTCTCAAGGTGGGGGAGGCGGGGAGTGGGTGGAACAGGGTGGAAGGAGGGGAGGATTTGGCCCATAAGAAGGGTGAGGATGACAGCAGCTTCTGCCAAATCCTAACCTCCGTCCCAAGCCAGGCAGCCCAACACCAGTCTCCTTGATTCTGCACCTAATCAAACATGGTCACAGAGCCACAGCAAATTCTCCCTTACCCCAAGCAGATCCCAATAGTAGCCTCAGTGTTCTCAGGATCCAGTGTTGCCATTTCGGTGCCACTGGAGCCCTGGGCACGGCCAGCTTCAGGATTGGGCTGCCCGTCTTTTTCGTAAGATGGTCCAGCTATATCCAAGTCTATGGTGGGATTGATTCATTGTTTTCATTCCCATCTGTATTCATGCTAATTAGTTAATATTGGTGGATCATTATGTAACTCAGCCGCAACTTGGGCAGTAAACACTTTGTGTATATAAGTGCGTAACTTTAATTGTTCAGTGTTCTTCTGCAGCAAGCCATTTGCCCGTTGCAACTGCTCTGTAAGTGACCTAAATAAACCTCTTTTAAAATAAAACTTCGGATGTGTCTCAACTCATTTCTTTGAAATCTGAAGAAAAAAAAACCCTTGACGCCTGCAATGCAGGTAGGACACAGTGTTATCAATGGCTATTAACCATAGTGGCCATACCAAACCTCTGTGTTACAGAGGTAGTATGTTACTGGATAATGACACTGGGGAAGGGCTATTGCCTCAATGTTTTGCTTCTGGGCTTTCTGTTGGTATCTAGAATCTGGTTGGCCACTGTAGGGAACAAGATTTTTGGTTAAATGGACTTCTGATTTGATATAACAAGGTTCTTCTTATGTTCTTAGGCTTACGTAAAGACTTCCACCCATGGGACTCATTCTGATGTGGCATTTACAAACTGTGGAAGCAATGCTTGGTCCTTTAAAAGTTCCAAAAGTACTACACCTCTCTGTTTAAGAGTCTCAGGACCAATCACATGCTTGGAAGACTTTACACATACTCTATCAGTATTGAAACAACCATAGTGGCAAATGGATACTGGAACAGGATCTAAAATGTTAGAAACGTTGGTCTGAGTTTCTTCAGTTTCAGTTACGTCTCTGGAAGATGTTGAAATCCTCTAATTCCCAACAGCAGTGTTGCATTAAATTCCATTAAACGTGTACTCTGTTGCTGTGTGTGTAAAGTATATGGCATTTTCTCCTGCATCAACGTGTTCAACACCATGCCCTGTGTTTATAGAATGAAACAATAACACAGCAAGGGCAATATTTGAGGCTCACATATCATTATCTCCAGTGATTACATTGTACTGTACTGATAATGGAATTTTGTTTCACTAATGGAGCAGCAATATTTAAAACAAAATGAAAATATTGGATGTTGCCTAAAAGATACTGAACCCAGTAATGAGGAGCCAGTCATATTCTCTAAGGAAAAAAAAATGCAATAATGACCAGTTGAACATTGCTTACCTAAACACACTTAAGAATGCTAAACATGCTCAAAAATATGCTAGCGTATTTTAATTGGAATTCTCTGAAAGCATGTTTTTGTTATACCTAAATAGTCCAAGTTTTATACCCCTAATATGAGCAACTATTTCTTTCTGGGCAATCTAGACTGTATATGTATTCTCACACACCCCTCCCTGTAAAAAATAAATGTCCCCTTGCTCAAAGGAGAACTCTTAACAGCCAAAATTCCCCAACAGGTTGCAGTATAGTGTGTGCCTGAACCACTGCATTGGTGGTGGTGGGGAATGCAGTTAGGATTGGGGTGCAAATCTCTCAACACCCCCTTCCAAAAATATATAGATGTTAAAAAGTGTAGGGGACAGGATAGAACAGTGATGGTGAACCTTTTGGGCCTGTTGTGTCAAAAATACCTAACTTGTCTCTGCTACCATTCCCCCCCCCCCCCAAACAAAGGAGAAACAATTATTTACATGTTCATTTATCTAATTAAAAATACAGTCTAATCATGTGTGGGGCTATGCGTCTATATATATAAAAATGGACGTGGGTATGTGGGTGGGTGTGTATGTATGTGTGTATGTATGTATGTTATGCATAGGCTTCCCCACGCCTTGACCGAGTGCCACAAAACTTGGCACACACGTACCTTGCAGCCTGGAAAGAAACACTGTGGGGGTCAGACCCCCCTAGTGCCCCCGGGGGTGGGGGTACGCAGGGGTCTTTGCTTGAACATCGTCAGAAACGTCCGAAATCGGCGTCAAATCCACAGTTTTCGGGGTCGCCGAGATGAGTGGCGACCCTCCCGATGCCGTTGGAGTCCGGGTTCAGCTCCCCCGACGTGGGGGGCAAAAAGGGGTGCGAGACACAGCGTCCGCCATGCCTTGCTGGAACGCCTGGACCGATTGGCATGAAACTCGGCATGCGGAAGCCTAGCAGCCTGGCCGCAAATACTGCAGGGGTCGGGCCCCCCTACCGCCCCCGCGGGTGGGGGTACAGGGGGGCCCACGTGAGAATGGTCAAAACCAGCCAAACTTGGAGTCAAATCCACAGGTTCACCCCCCCCCTCGGCATGGGGTGCGGGAAGGGGTGCAAGACACAATATCTGTCATGCCCTGCTGGAACGCCTGGACCGATGTGCACCAGACTCGCCATGCGCATGCCTTCCAGCCTGGCAACAGACACTCTGGGGGTCAGGCCTCCCTAGCGCCCCAGGGGGGCAGGGCCCCCGCATGGAAATGGCCGAAGGTGGACGAAATTGTCCTCGGTTCTGTCGTTTCTGGGCTCACTGAGGCGAACAGCGACGCTGTGGGAGTTCGAGTCCGCACCCCCCCAATGTGGGGGACGGGAAGGGGTACAATACGAGATGTCCACCATGCCCCACTGTGACTCCTGGAGCAATTGGCACCAGACCCAGCATGCATATGCCTTGCGGCCTGGCGACAAACACTGTGGGGGTCAGGCCCCCCCCCAGTGCCCCCGGGGGTGGGGGTGCACAGGGGGCCCCAGGTGAAAATTGTCGAAAACGCCCAAAATTGGGAGATGGGTCAGGGATGGGAGATATAAACACCAGGGCAACGCCGGGTAACAAAAAGCTAGTTATATAAATAAATGCCGCATCATTACAAAAATGAAATCCAAGTAAAAAACCTCAGTTGTTCTTGGGTGTTGGCAAACGAGGGTGTGTTACCTAAAATGTCGCGGTGTGTCACCTTTGACATGTGTGTTATAGGTGTGCCATCACTGGGATAGAACCCTACGAGACTCCACAAACCAATAACCAAGAGGCTAAACAGCAATCCTCTTGCACCACATTCTAGAACCTGCTCTCCAGATAAGACCTGAACTAGAATGGAAGCACTCCTATCTGGAAGGTTGCTTCCATAAAATGGTGCTGGGGCGGTATAACTGAAGAGGATATTGAATGTGATTGAAGCATACACTGCTCAGATGTTCCTGCAAGTTGCAGTTGTTTCTGGGAAAATATTCTCACTTTCCCCTCACATACTTTTTTTTCCTGTTGAACAATAATTGCAAGAGTAGGTGATGGTGTGCTCGTGTTTCAAGCAGAAGAAGATTAAACTTAAAAATTTCTAATTAAGCCCCAGGCCTACACAGTTCAGTAGAAATTAGAGGAAAGGGCCTTTTAACTAGATCTGTAAGATGCTCGGAGTTTCTGGAGATATCTCTGAAAGTAGGATAATTAGCTCTTGAAATCTGAATTGGTACTTTTATAAATAAACTTTCCAGTTTTGAAGACGATTTCCCAGACAGTTCGAATGTTAGAGAATTATAACGCTTGTTTCAGGCAAAAGAAGATGCATTCAAAAATTCCCTCCAAATAGGGATCGACAGCTGAGCAACATAATTTTGTAATCATTCTTGTTGTTAATAATTAGGTATCAATTATTAAAAATGATATGCCAATTCATTGAGCAATGCAACAATAAATGGTTGGTAGTAATTACAACAGATAGATTTGGTTAGGCAGTCAGCAAAGGGCATTCAATCAATTAATCAAAATTTCTACAGTTGGATGCCAAAAAAAGTGGATTATCCTTCAGCAGCATGGGCACAGCCAGGCACATTCAGCATTCCCTGCAGGAAGGAAATGAAGAGACTGACACAAATAACTGGGATCAAAGAGGCTACAACAATTAAAACTAAACAACAAAAGAAGCATAGCAAAATAACCTCGTTATTCAAAATAGTGAAAAGGGCCATTATAACTCTTCATACTCGGACATCCAGGGAGATTGGCATGGGCCCCCTGCCACATTTCAACTCAGAGCACAATTCTAGCCTTGTCTACTCAGAGGTAAGGGCTTGCTCACAAGAAAATGGGCATAGAGTTGCAACCTTACCAATGAGTTTGCCTGAAACGGCTAATGAATAGCAGAAATGGCTATTTCTGTTGCAGGCCAAAGGTATGAAGTAGATTCCGCATTAAAGCTGCCAGCAATCTCTGTTGATTATGCCATGCCTTTGCTACTATAGGTAAAAGTTCACTAGTTCACTGGTGCACCACATAGCCATGTACACCACATAGCCGTGTGACCTGCCATCCCTCATCTTTCCAGGCACACTCTCTGCAATACTGCTGGTGATTTTCCACACCCACACTGGTCCTCCAACCATAGGAAGGGTCCAAGCTAGTTTTTGGCTTCATCTAACTTCCAAATTGTTTAACAAACACTATACATACCATGTTCTCCTCATCCACCCCCCCCCCTAAATAAAAATAGTTGGGGTTTACAAAAGCTATACCAGGCTGTTTGATCTATGCTGCCCTGCTTAAAATTATCCCTGCCAACGTTCTTATTTTCTATCCTTTTGGTTCTCTCCATATTGTCAGGATGCATAATGTCATACCATACCCAACGGCAGGAGGTGTGGACTGATGGTTGAGCTGTTAGGACTGCCTGAAGCTAAGCAAGAGAATCTGTAGTCTTGCTTTGGATGGGAGATGGAATGTCAGGCTGTGACAAGCTGTTGTACTCTTTGTGGCAGGATGGAGGTGCTAGTGAGCTGATTGGTCACCTCAAGTGAGAGTTGTGGGGCAGTGTGTGGGAAGACAGTCGGCAAAAGAACAAAGTACGACCTCGAGGACCTGTTCAGGCTGGACTTATGATTACCTGCTGAAGTTCAATGAATGCAGCCAAAGGAGAGAACCACACTGTGAAGGCTACATCTGGGACTGAGGATTCAGTGAATCACAGAAAACTGTATTTGTAAAGACCCCGTTGAAAAATTGAGGTTTAGACTAGTATACCCATGTAAGCTTGAGCATTTGGTTCAGCATGGGAAAAGGGGGGTATAAATTCTTCAAACAAACAAATAAATAATACCCTTACAGACAACATTTCAACCCATGTCATGCAATAACTAACCTACTGATTTAACACCATTCAGAATCGGCTGGCCAGTTCAAAGCCAGATTACATGATTTGACTGTACCATTTTTCAGACAGAGAACAAGGATCTGGAGAAGTCGTTTCGGCCACATGCTTTGGAGGAGCAGGGGCAACAGACAGTCCCACAGAATTATTTAATAGCTAGATAAGCATATAGTAGATGCCTAGTGACAATTTCCGACCCCCTTTCCCTAAATATTAACTGGCTCTGCCGTCCGTGCTGTGAATGCAAAAACAACACATCAGGAACACAAAGAAGTAATGAGAACTACATGTGATGTTTCCTGTCCCTTAACTAAAAGTGAACCCACTGCCTTTTCTTCCATGCTACACACAGTATAAGTTCATTGCAATCCTTGGTCCTCACAGGAAAAACACACACACACACATCACATGATAGAGGCTCAAAACCTCACAAGTGCAGATTGCTTCTTTTCTTCCATTTCTCTCAAGGGGACTTGCTCATTTGTCTGGTTTTAGTGGAAGAGGCTAAAGTACCTGTTCAGCCCCAGTGCTTTCTCCAATGTGCTTTTGAACACCATTCCTGATTTCTCCTAGCATCTATCATTCAATTACTGCAGTCCACCAGCATCTGCTATTCCTCTTTAGGGTTCACTTATTTACATTGGCTGAAATCCTAAGCACACACTGATTTAGGAGGAAGTACTAGCATTGATTTTAGTGAGATTGAATTAAGTGGAAATAATTTCAGAAGTCAGGTTGTTTAGAAGAGGTGATGGAGATATGGACACTCTTGACTCTAGGCCTCAGTGCTTATGCAGTATAATACTTTAACGCTAATGGTATTTAAAGCAGTGGCTTGTGGTGTGGGGGTGTAAGGTGAGGCAGGCGTTCCCACCAGGGTTCTTCCTGCTGGATTCTTCTAAAAGTTCCTGCTGGGGGTGGGGCAAACACTAAGTTTTGCTGAAGGCTGAGCTCCTTTGTAATATGGCTCCTCCCCATCACCTCCTGACCCATTCGGTGCGAAGAGCTGGCTTGGAGGCTTTGTTTTCAGAGCTGCAAATGGCTCTGGAGGTGGCGAGGGACTGCATTACACAAGAGCTTAGACTCCCCCCTCCCCCGATAGGAATTCCACTACTGCTGCTTGGTCCTCTATATGAGTCCTAAGATCTCTGCTAGGTCTTTTGCTCAGGCATATATTTGAGGAGACTTCTTGGAGTGTGTGAGGCCCAGTATGTGGTTTTGGATACAGTGGACACTGGTGCTGTTGTGATCTGCTCCTGATCTCCATCCCTTTCTGGCCTCTCCACCAGCACAAACCTTCTGGTGGCCAGTCTATGTGGTACCCCTGGTAGCATGCGGCCTTCAAGACCTTACACTGGCGGCAGAGTTCTCAGACCTGCAGAGAGGCTAGTGCAGTAAGCATACCGCCTGGTACCATGAAGATCAGATTGGTCTATAAATGTTATAGTTTATTTTCAGGATCCTGAAGTCAATACTTGTTTTATGTGCCTGGGATGGAAATCAGAGGAAGATAAATTCCTTCTTCTCTAACTGTCTTTCCCAAACACCTCTGTTTCCCCCACTATGCAAAGCTTATCACCACCAGATAAACTTAATCAAGAGGGTGACAAATATTACAGGTAGGGGAAAAAAGTATCTGAAACACTTTGGATTACTTCACATTCGTGGAGAGCTGAACAAAACGTTGCTTGTGTCGTTATGACAAACTGATGAACCTTTGATGAATGCACTTGTGATTGACTACCTCACTGTTTAAAATTAATCTGTAAAAAAGTCCAAGATTAAACATCTGTTCATCTAACTTCCACCTCGAAGAATGTGATTGAGGAGAGTAAGTATGCTTTCTTCTATCTGTGACTTTTGCAGTGATAAGGCTCTGTAATAGAGTTCCTTTCTGACAAATATTTGAATTTGTCCCTATGATATGGAGCAAAATTTGATACGTTTGTATTAAATATCTAACAGTTGTGTATGTTTAAGGCAATCCTTCCGAAGCTGGATATGTCATATGGCTGTTAAAGAAGCAATCAAAATAAAGAACTATTACATTTCAAGGTATTATCTGCTGGGGGAGAAGGAAAAGAAATGGACAGATGAAGGAATAACATGGAGAAAAAAATCCACAAGCAGCTATTAAAATGATTAATTAGCAGGAGGTTGTACAACTGCTATTTGGTATTTTTTTCAGTTTTTAAAAGACTGATATTTGATTTCTTTTTCATGTAGATAAAAAATTAAAATAAAACTTTGAAAGAAAAAACCCTCTACCTGCTTGAACGGTACTTTTTATTTTATTTTATAACATTTCTGCCCTACCTTTGCCCTTCATAATACCAGCGAGAAGTCAGATAACAACAATATTAAAACAGTAAAATTCAATAAAACTAAACAGCAAAGGAAAAACAGCAGTAATAGTAACAAAGTAGCAGAAACCAACTCGAAAATTGTGACAGCAAAAATGCAGCAAAAAGGTGCTTGTCCCCAATGGAAGGCCAACAAGGGAGGATTTGGGGCAAAAACTGAACAAAAACCAGTGGCAACTCAGTGGCAACTCCAGGAAGGATTTATTAAGAAAAAAAACAAGCTTTTAATAAGGATTGTGGGAACCAGGTGGGAGATGGACCCATCAGTTGCTGTCATCTACGGCAAGAGTGTGTGACTATCTGTTTTCCTAATCTTGTCAGTGTGTGGCAACCATGGTTTTAATTCTCCAATTTTGGGTGCAGGGTGATAAGGTACATGTTGACTTTATGCATTATACCAAAGTCAGGAGGTGTGTTGTTTTTTTTCCCCCATGCCATTGAAAATATTCCAAAAGCTAATCTTGAGCCTATGGCAAGGAATTAGCAGTATATCCAAAAAGGAAGAGGTTCCTAATGTCAGAGCCCCTAAGGGTGCAATCCTAACTTAGAGTTAAGCTGGCAAAAGTCACTTGTGCACTTGTGCTCATGAGAGTCGAAAACACAGCATAAAGCACCTTTGGACCACTCTCGGAGTCAGGAAGGAAAGCACATGCCCGTGTGCCGGCCTCCCTGACTCTGAGAATGGTGCAAATGTGGTTTTCGGCATATTTGGAACACTCCTGGTTAACCATGCCAGCCTAACTCCAGGTTAGGATTGCACCAGAATAGTAATAGTCTTTCTTGTTTTCTTTCTCCTTTAGGTTTGCCACTAAAACTGTACCTAAGGCAACACTTGAAGTGAATTTGAAACTTCTTCCATGGGCACATTATCATATGAAAAAATTAAGAAAAAAGAAAAAAGGGTTTCAATAACTGACAGGTTGCAACGCTACTAGGTTCTCACTGGATTTCACTGAGTGAGAACTTCAAGGTGAATTACTTGGTTCCTCCTCAGGCAAAACATCTGAGGAAGATGTGTGGACAGGAAGAAGAGTGTGGACAAGTCTAGCAAAACAAAACTGAAGAAGAATCTCAGGAGGGGTGTTGTTTGAACATCCCGCCTCCTCCCTTATATGCCAAATTTTAGACATGACTATATGGAAGTTGATGATTCCCTAGAGCAGGGGTTCCCAAACTGAGGGTCAGACCCACAAGTAGGTTGCGACCTGATTTTTGGTGGGTCACAAAACTTGACAAGCTGATAGGACAAGGAACATGTACTGAACCCTATGGAAACTAAAACAAAGCAGCACGTGCACATTTACTTGCGAGTTGGCAAATGTGCCTTGGTCCACTTCAAAGCGGAGGCCGAGGAGAATGCAAGGCCACCAGAATGGTTCCAATCTGATGAACTTGGAGTTCAACAAATATTCCAGAAGACAGTACCACCACCATCGTAAAAAGCAGAAAAACAGAGACTTGAGTGGCTGGCAAGTTAAACCTTTTTCAGTCTTGTAATGATAGGTGGGTCCTGATAGGGTGTCAGCTTAAAAAGTGGATTGCAGTGCTAAAATGTTTGGGAACCACTGCCCTAGACATTTTCAGAGTAGGAACTATCAGACGTTGTGAAGGACCAACCTGCAATTGGTGCTGATGCATATTATGAAGAATTAGTTTTGCTCCAAGTACAAGCTCCATCTATACAAGTAGCTATATTAACTTACAGTTTGGCCACATTTATTGCTTGTTTATATTCATAAATCTGTTTTGCATGATTCTGAGGATTAGCATCCATAATGAGGGAATGCAACAGACAGGATTTTATGTATAAAGTTTTTGATGACTGTGCTTGCTGACGGCCAAGGGAAAGCTGAGCTGCATCTGCTGTAGCCTACAGCAAGATAAACTTTTAAAATAATAATAATAATAACACTGTGTTTACATAGAGGTAAGGAACTAGTGCGGGACCTGATAATCCAGTACATGTGTTGTGTGATGGTTAGAAAGCAGAATTGGAAGTTTAGAATATCGTCTTCCCGTTCTCTTGAAGGCACTTTATTTTTTGGCAAGATTTTTATAGAAGTCGCTCAAAATGTGCCTGTGTGATAATTAGAATTATGCTGATTAGCTCAAAAGGGTGGGTAATCCCATTTGCTTCCAGTGGCTTTCGGCTGGCTAGAGTCCTGATTACTTGAGGTGTCTTTCCTCTTTTACAAAGAAATAAAATTCCAGACTTCGTATTGGAGCAAAGTAAGGTTTAATATGAAACTGATTTTGCAAAATACTTATGGGACATAGAGAAGAAGTTCTTGTTGGTATCTGTCATTATTGTTGGGTTGTATCCAAAGAATGTTAGTGAGTACACAGAGTGAAATCCTAACCTGGAGTTAGGCCAGCACAGTTAGGCTAGCAAAGTTTGGCTGGCACAAGGGCCACCGTAAAGGGTGTTTGGACCTCTCTTGGAGTCAAGGAGGATGGTGATGGTGCACGTCTGTGCTGGCCCAAGAGTTTGAAGTTTACACTGTCCCTTGTTGCAGCCAAACTTTACAGGCCTAACTCCAAATTAGGATTGTGCCCTCAGAGTAAACCTCATTGAAAATGGTGAGGCAAGATAGTCCTGACTAATTTATGAGATTTAGGGCCCAATCCTCTCCCCCATGGCACCATAGCATGCACTTGTGCCAATGGAGGCTGCACAGCATGCTATGGGCAGCAACTAAAAGGCAAACCAGAGGTAGGTTAAAAAAAACTTTTTACTTACCTCTGTGTAGGCTTTCTGGCCACCTACGTGTCTCCTCAGACCCACACTAACTATGGAGCTGGTAGAAGTCCAAGGAGAGACAGAGGATGCTTCAGTTTAGGGTTATGGGGATAGGCTCTGGCATGAATGGCTGCCACTGGATCCGATTCCCAAAACATCCATCGTTCCTCCGCTGGAATGCACTGATCCCCCTTTTTGTCCATGGCCCACTTACTGACACAGGAGTTGTCTGGGTGCTCCAGTGGTACATGGGCCTTTCACTGAAGGAATGTGAGTTCCATCACAGAAGGCCCAGATAGGATTGGGCCATTAATTGAGAATTTAAGGCAGGAGGCAAGAGTTCAGGCTGAGTGGTAAAGCTGCAATCTCTGAAGCCTGAAGATCCCCTCGGACAGCAGTTCGAGCCAGCCGGAAATAACCATGAACTGCCAATAAATGCTGCTGACAGAAACGAGTCTTTCCAGCTGGTGAGAGGAGAGGAGATGACAATCCTTCCAGTGAGAGTTGAGAAGTCATCTATAAAGTCATGTGTGGGAGATGTGCAGCAAGAGGGATGCTGGACTGTGACAGATAACACGTGGAATGGAAGATAGTTCTATGCATGATTATAACTTATGATTGTACCAACCTCTATATGGGGTTGAGCAAGCCTGCCTATGTAAAACATCTTGAACAAGTCAGAGGAGAAATCCAATGATAAGAAAGGCGGTATATAGGTGCTACTATTATTATTCCCCTTCATGGATCACTGCCTTGTCATGGTGAAGGGGCTTGAGTAGCTCAATGAAGCTGTGAGCTATGCCATGTAGGGTTACCCAAGATGGACAGGTCATTGTAGAGAGTTCTGACTAAACGTGGTCCGCTGGAGAAGGAAATGGCAACCCACTCCAGTATCCTTGCCAAGAAAACCCCATGGACTACAGTACTAAAAGGCTAAACAATATGACGCTGGAAGATGAGCCCCTCAGGTCAGAAGGTGTCTATTATGAAATTGGGTGAACTCCGGAAGCTAGTGGAGGCCTGGTGTGCTGCAGTCCATGGGGTCGCAAAGACTCAGTGACTGAACAACTACTACTACTATTAAGAAATTAACATAGCTACTTGGGTTAATTCACATAGCTTACAACAGCAGCTTCACAGGGCTGCTGCCACTTTGGAACCAAGTACAACCAACCCACTTGGCCAGTCTGAAGTAGGCAAAAAGTCTGGTTAGACAGCCACACATATCAAAAGTGTTCACCTTTGCTCTGATACCGAGGTATTATAAAAGGATTGAAGCTGTTCAGTGAGTCAAGACTTGGACTCCTCTGTAAAGGCTGACAATTTAGACTTCAAAATGTGCCTTTTTTGAAGTCAGTGTAAAATATATGTGCTTATGTAATGGTGGGCTGGTGGGAACTGACTTTCTATTAATACCTGCCACCTTCCGTCAAGGCTTTGTATGAGGTTCCAAAAACTAGAGAGGCAGAAAGTGGGCGTGCATATTGATGCTGTCTTTGGGTGGGAGGAATTATTTAATATTAAGTTTTCCTAATTATGAAAATACACCCACTCATCTATACAAAATTGCTTGGAACAAATCGGAGTTGAAGTCCAAAAGGAGAGAACTACCTGGTGTTCAAATATTACATTCTTTTTTCCACCGGATGTAGTACTGCCACTAAAGTAACCTGGGTGGATGCATTTCCTTCAAGCAATAATATTTATGTTCCACACATTCTGAGTGTAAAACTTACAATTAATATAAAGCAGTGCTTCCCAAACTCCTGAAGGGGAGTTGGGAACCAAGTAAGTGTTTGTGTGGGCGGGGAGAGGGCAGTGACAGTGCTGCAGAGATCACAGCGCTGCCCCTGCCAAGGGATTTTTTACTTATCTGGGGTGGGTGGGTAGCACTGGCCTCCTGCAGAGTTCTAGAGGCTCTCAGCCTTGATCCACAGAAGATGAAGGAACTGTTAGCCAGGAGCTCCAATGATCTTGGTGGGGTAGTCATTCTGTTCTGAAAGGGATTGCACTCTCCATGAAGCAGCAGGTTTGCAACTTGGGAGTGCTCCAGGATCCTTCCCCCCCCCCCAACAATGAGCAGATAGTGCTACTAGCCAGGAACACCTTGCCAAATTCATCAAGTACATCAGCCCTTTTCTGGAGAAGTCAAACCTGGTCTCAGTTATTTATGTCCTTATCATCTTGCGGTTGGATTCCTGTTAGGGACTCATGTGGAACTGCCCTGGAAGACAGACAATTGACATGGAAGTATATTTTCCGAGTGTTGTCTGGATCAGTAGAACTGACCATGTTATGTATGTCACATCACAATCCTATCTGGTGGCTCTATCAGTGCAGCAGTCACTGCGCCGGCCAACAGATGCCAAACTTGTGACCGCTAACCACCCGAAGCACGATCCCTTGTCAGACTAGTGCTTTCTGTTC
The DNA here is from genome assembly GCA_029204185.1 of Lerista edwardsae. Lineage (NCBI taxonomy): Eukaryota > Metazoa > Chordata > Lepidosauria > Squamata > Scincidae > Lerista > Lerista edwardsae. The sequence continues at coordinate 4,456,291 of JAJKFI010000045.1, forward strand.
CACAAGGGACAGCGCAAACAGCCCAGCTGAACTGTAAAGAGTGATGCTCTGGTCAGTCGCATCTGTAGCATACTGCCCCAGCAATCTTTGCACCTTGACTTCTGGGTAGACAAGACCATGCCGTGGGTTGCTCTGCAGCATTTGGGTGGGTGGGTGTGAGCAGCACTGCGGAATGGTAAGCACTGTGCCCACTGGGAATTTAGTGATGTGCCGGATCTGGCCTGGAGTTTGGTGACTGCTGGCCTAGAGTGTTGTAAACTTGCCGTAAAACACATATGCAAGTACTTGAGAGCCAGCAGCACAAGTGGAAAGACCTGCACAAGTCTGCCAGCACTCTACACAGACCCCTGACTCCTGGCAGAGGTGAGTGCTCCACTGAGTGGTGGAGGGGCTTGGGGAGAGTGCTGTGAGGGTGAAACAGAGGTGGAGAGGGGCACTTTGAAGAAGGGAAGGGCAGAACAGGGGCAGATCAGGCCCAGGAGGGGACAGGATGAGTGAAGGAGGCCTCCGCTATATACTACCCTCCCTTCCGCGGCTGAGCATCCTATACATGGCTGCTTAGACTTGCACCAGTGATTTAGCCAGCACAGATCCAAGTAGTTCCATAGGGCAGGGGAATGTAAGTTGGGGTAAGGGGGAAAATATCCCAAGGAGACCTCTAGCCTGCTCCTTACCTGCGCTGGAAAGCTCTCCTGGTGCTGTAACAATATGTTCTTTGCTGAAATAGCATTGTTCAAAAATCTATCATGAAGCCTTTAAATTATCCTCATGCACTTGCTTCCTGAGGACTGTGTATAGCAAACCACTGTCAAATGAATTGAACTGTTAAATTAATATTACGGTTTCCTTACATTTGTATTCCTTGCTGCAAACCTAGGTCTAAAAAGTAATGCTTCCTTAAACATAATGGCTTGGAGCGTTTTCCTTTCCCGTAATATGATCTCCCCCCACATGGCTTCCTAAAGACACACCTACTGAGATTCAATTCCATTTTAATAACCCATTCGTTTCAGTGATGCTCATCAGCCTAAGAAAATATGACACGTTCTTATTTATTTCCGTTTCAAACAATTCAGACTGGATTCTTGTTAACATTTTAGTATTTAAGGAATGTGAAAACTATTTGTGGTTTAAAAAAACAACGTACAGTATGTGGCAATAAGAAGGCAATCAATGCTTCCTTAGTTAGCCAACAGCTGCAAAACTAGAATTATTATTAATGATAGTATTCACCAAGCAAATATTGTTTGGTTTGAGTGAAATGATTCATAAGATGAATACAGACCTCTGTCTGGAAATGAAAGACATGGGAAGATTTGCTTCACATCAAAACAATGGCTTAGACAAGTAGTATGGGAATGGGGTGACGTTCTGTCCATGGGAATTCATGAGATTCTTGAGCAAAAGGGAGTTTAATTACCTATCCCAATGATTCCCAAATTTTTTCGACTGGCGGCTCCCTTGAACTACTGGGCCATTAGCCATGGCTCCTGATTACAGCTACAATCCTATACATCCGTGGTATTCAAACTTTTTAGACCAGGACCCACTCTTTAGAATGCACTTGTGTTGGGACCCACCGGAAGTGATGTCATTAACCTGGATGTGATGTCATGGCAGGAAGTGACACCATCAAGCAGGCAGTGCAGTCATTATGCATCATAATGCATAAAATGCCTTATGACACTCCTGAAATGTAAACTGGCATTCTTGGACTGCAGCAATTGTACACCATGAAACATCCCTGACTGAAAGCAAGATTAGGATGAAATAATATGTACAAGCACTGAACTAAACAAAATTGTTTTAAAAAAAACTTCACTTGTAAATTCAAACTGTTAACACTCACAAAAGGAATATAACAAGAGTAAGGTCTGTAGTTTCCAAGATGGCTGCTCCCAGCTTTCCACGACCCACCTGACATCAGGTCGTGACCCATCAAGTGGGTCCTACAGTTTGAATATATAACACTGCTATACATTGTACAGAGCGGCACATTTTTCATGAGCTCACCTGGCTGGTTTCCATGGCTCTCCAGGGAGCCACAGTTCACAGTTTGGGAACTACTGACCTAACCCTTGCTTGACTGTAGTGAATTGTGGGAGCTACTTTCCCAGGGCATGGTCTCAGGGGGCATGATACAGTCACTTTGCTGAAACGTAACAGGTCTCAGAGCCCAATTCTATGGTTTTCCATGCTGAAGTAGGAGGAAATCAAGCCAATAAGGCAATTTCTCCGGGCCCCTGTCCCTTTAAGCTCAGGGGCTGTTAATTTGAAGTTTCGTTTCCCCGGCGTACTTTCCCATCCTGATATTGTCCCGAAGCACAGAGTTCTTCCCAGCCCAACTCCCTAGATCCTGGCTGGCCCGGGATCCCCTCTCTGTGGCTTACCAAGGAAGCGTCAACAGAAAAGAATGCCAGCTGGACTTTGATGCTGCAGAAAGAGAAATACATTTTACTCATGTGTAGGTCATCAGTAAAACGGACTCAAATGCAATATGCCTCCAAGGAGACCACAGAACTTGTGTAATTTGTACATTTTGACTTGAGCAGTTATACAGTTGAACATGCAAATGTGGAATTGACAACAACAAATAATAACATTGGCAACTTGCTATTGGCAATTTTGGTGATGTGAGACATCTGATTGGTGGTCCTTTTTTGCTGCTGCTCCCCCTCTCCTCCAGTGTGACCCCAACCAAGGGTCAGGGAAGGGGAAGTGATTACAAAGGGTGGTTAAATACATTTAGCAGCAACAATGGCACTAATATTAAGACAATATTACAATAGAATTGGCACATTTAGCCATAAGTGCTTGACACATTTGATTGCTTGATACAACAGTTATCAATGTGGTAAGTATTTACACAGGAAGATGCAAACTTTAAGAGTTAGAATCTTCCCTCCCCACCTGACCCAATCATCTTGATAAAAGGCCACTCTGGAGTGGCCAGAAGGGAGTCTGCATTTTAATAGTACAGTAGTGGTGATAAGATTGACAATGGATAAAGGCAGGTATAGTCTTTTTCAACACTCTCCCCTTTCCTCCTTCTGCTGGGAAAGCACTATTTCTTTTTATCCAGACAAAACCTTCTTTTTAAAACTGCTTTATGCTTTTCCTAAACACAACATTTTGTTTCTTTTACAGAATTACTCTAATGCTCCAGCCTTTTCTGTTGCTGCTTTAAACTTTGGTGGGGAAACCTTTTGGCTTAGTCCAAAAAAGACTTTCCAGGTTACTTTAGCTCCTGGGCAGATTAGAATAGAGTTATGCAGAAATTGTCTTCACTATGTTCTTTTGTCATGATATCCAGATTTGCATAACAAGACCCTGAGGGAAGGGAGACATTCGAATGTCCCTTGGCACCAATTCTTAATGGTCTGCATTGTCTGCATTATCTTGTGCTATCTCCCAAGGATCACCTCTGTGACCGCCTTGCAGGATAGCTGCTCAGAACTCCCAAGATGAAATCCAAGATGGAGTCAGACCTGTACACATTTAAGGGAAGGAGAGGGTGTTCTCAGCACTGCCCTTCCCTCGATGGGGTCCATACCTGTTCCCATCACATTCTGGTCTTACCCCTTCGCCTTTCCAGGTCCTGCATTACGTGCATCTGGTCACACCTCCATCTGACCATCATGAGCATAGCAATCACAAGTATTACCTTTAGGCCAAAATAACCACAATGGCTACGTTAAGGAGGCTCTCAACAGTTTGAATTTAGCCAAAAAGTGTTTTCCCACCATGAGTTGCTGCTTCTACTGTTGCCAGAACCTCCATTGTTTGCTGGTTACTGTGCTACACTACAAGGGTAGTGTTCTTGCTTAAAGCTTTCAGCTTCAGAAGCTCATACAGTCCATCAAACAAGACAGATTCCAAAAATAGACACTTGATCTGTCCCACAACAATGCCATGGCATGCAACTGTACCAAAACAGATTGTTATGGGGTGTGTGTGTGTGTGGGAGGTCTGATTGGGAGGCTTGGTATGGGAGAGGAAAGGAGAGCTATTTTCCTGTTACCTCTCTATAAGCCTTTTGACAGGTACCGTATTTCCCCATGTATAAGACGCACCCATGTATAAGATGCACCTTAATTTTGGGGCCAGAAATTTGAAAAAAAATGTACCACCACACATAAAGTTACTGAACTCAAGTTTTATTAAAACTACTCGTCACTGTCAAAACTCTCATCCATCAGCTTGTCCTCATCTGTGGTTGATGACGAATCGCTGTCATCATATATTGCATCATCATCAGTTCCATCTAAGGCATTTGAAATGCCACATTTCTTAAATGATTTGATAATGATCTCGATCTTAATATTATCCCAGGATCTTTTCACCCAGGCACAAACTTCTCCTATAGTTGGTTTCTTCACTCTTCCTGCTGGTGTCAAATTGTCCCCAGAAGACTTCATCCATTTGTTCCATTCGTCTCTCATGGTAGCTTTGAACGGTTTGTTAATGCTGACATCGAGTGGTTGGAGCTGGGATGTCAAACCTCCAGGTATGACGGCAAGTTTTGTTTTTTGCTCTGCAGCAATCTGCTTTGTGTTTGGTGTTATGTGTGCCCTGAACTGATCAAGCACCAATAGGGCAGGTTTGCGTAAGAGCCCACCTCGTCTCCTGCTCCAAACTTTCTCAAACCAGATCTTCATCCCATTCTGATCCATCCAACCCTTTTCATGAACGTGGACAATCACTCCTCGGGGAATGTCTTCTTTTGGCATTGTTTTACGTTTGAAAATCAGCATAGGAGGCAGCTTGGTTCCATCAGCACAACAAGCTAGAATAGCTGTATAATGGCTCTTTTCATGTCCACTTGTCTTCACAATTACAGTTTTCACCCCCTTCTTATCAACAGTTCTGTTACTTGGGACATCAAACTGAAGGGGGACTTCGTCCATATTTGCAATCTGTCCCAACTCAAACTGATGTGTCTTCCGGCATTGAATGACAAACCAATGAAATTTGAGTACCTTCTCCTCATAGCTTTCAGGCATCTTTTGGGCAAGCCTGGTGCGTGTGCGCATGCTTAGTCCATTCCGTCTCATGAACCTGAAGCACCAATTGTGTCCTCCTTTGAAATCAGTAACTTCTTTTTCATCAGCAATTTTTCTTGCCTCATGCTGAACCATCGTTGTGGACACAGGAATTCCAATTGCCCTTTGCTCTTCTATCCATATCTTCAATTCCGTCTCTAAATCAGGCCATTTTGCTGACTTGCCTCTCATGGCCTTCTTCCGCCGTGGCATTTTGACTAAGGTGTCTTCTTCCCGTAGCCAGTCTCGGATGGTTTTCTCAGTTGGAGGAGGACCAAATCTACGTTCAGCAGCACGATTTCCATTCACTTTTGCAAACTTGATCACTTGTAATTTGAATTCCCTTTCATGGATCACTGCCTTGTCGTGGCGAAGGGGCTTGAGTAGCTCAATGAAGCTGTGAGCTATGCCATGTAGGGCTACCCAAGATGGACAGGTCACAGCAGAGAGTTCTGACTAAACGTGGTCCGCTGGAGAAGGAAGTGGCAACCCACTCCAGTACTCTTGCCAAGAAAACCCCATGGATTACAGAACAAAAAGGCTAAACGATATGACACTGGAAGATGAGACCCTCAGGTCGGAAGGTGTCCATTATGCTACTGGGGAAGAGCAGAACACGAGTACTAGTAGCTCCAGAAAGAGTGAAGTAGCTGGGCCAAAACTGAAAGGAAGCTCAGCTGTGGATGTGTCTGGAAGTGAAAAGAAAGTGCGATGCTGCAAAGAACAATACTACATAGGAACCTGGAACGTCAGATCTATGAATCAAGGCAAGCTAGATGTGGTCAAACGTGAGATGTCAAGGCTGAACATCGACATCCTGGGAGTTAGTGAACTAAAGTGGACAGGAATGGGAGAATTTAATTCAGATGACCATTATATTTGCTACTGTGGGCAGGAATCCCTTAGAAGAAATGGAGTAGCCTTCATCGTGAACAAGAGAGTGAGAACAGCAGTACTGGGGTATAACCTCAAAAATGATAGAATGATTTCCATTAGGATCCAAGGCAAACCTTTCAACATCACAGTAATCCAAGTCTACGCCCCAACCACTGGTGCTGATGAGGAAGAAGTTGACCGCTTCTATGAAGACCTAGAACAGCTTCTAGAATTGACACCCAAAAAAGATGTCCTTCTCATCATAGGGGATTGGAATGCTAAAGTAGGCAGTCAAGAGGTAAGAGGAATAACAGGCAAGTTTGGTCTTGGAGCACAAAATGAAGCAGGGCAAAGACTGATAGAGTTCTGTCAGGAGAACACATTAGTCATAGCAAACACCCTTTTCCAGCAACACAAACGGCGACTGTACACATGGACTTCACCAGATGGTCTACATCGAAATCAGATTGATTACATTCTTTGCAGCCAAAGATGGAAAAGTTCCATACAGGCACAAAACAAGACCTGGAGCTGACTGTGGCTCAGATCATCAGCTTCTTCTTGCCAAATTCAGGCTTAAACTGAAAAAAGTAGGGAAAACTGCTAGGCCCTCCAGGTATGACCTAAATCAGATCCCCTACGAATATACAGTGGAGGTGACAAATAGATTTAGGGGCTTAGATTTGGTAGACAGAGTGCCTGAAGAACTTTGGACGGAGGTCTGTAACATTGTACAGGAGGCAGCAACTAAAACCATCCCAAAGAGGAAGAAATGCAAGAAGGCAAAGTGGCTGTCTGACAAGGCTTTACAAATAGCTGAGGAAAGGAGAGAAGCCAAAAGCAAGGGAGAAAGGAAAAGATATACCCAACTGAATGCAGATTTCCAGAGAACAGCAAGGAGAGATAGGAAGGCCTTTCTAAACGAGCAATGCAAAGAAATAGAGGAAAACAACAGAATGGGGAGGACTAGAGAACTTTTCAAGAAAATTGGAGATGTCAAAGGACAATTTCATGCTAAGGTAGGCACAATAAAGGACAAAAATGGCAAGGACCTAACAGAAGCAGATGAGATTCAGAAGAGGTGGCAAGAATACACAGAGGAACTCTATAAGGCCGATCTCAATGTTCCTGATAACCACAGTGGTACAGTCACTGAGCTCGAACCTGACATCCTGGAGAGTGAAGTCAAGTGGGCTTTAGAAAGCCTCACTAACAACAAAGCTAGTGGAGGTGACAGCATTCCAGCGGAATTACTCAAAATCTTAAAAGAGGATGCTGTCCAAGTGCTGCTCTCCATATGCCAGCAAATTTGGAAAACCCAACAGTGGCCACAAGACTGGAAAAGATCAGTTTACATTCCAATCCCAAAGAAGGGCAATGCCAAAGATTGCTCGAATTACCGCACCATTGCACTCATTTCACATGCTAGCAAGGTCATGCTCAAAATCCTACAAGCTCGGCTTCAGCAGTATGTGAATCGAGAACTACCAGATGTACAAGCTGGTTTCCGAAGAGGCAGAGGAACTAGAGATCAAATTGCCAACCTTCGCTGGATCATGGAGAAAGCAAGAGAGTTCCAGAAAAACATCTACCTCTGCTTCATTGACTATGCTAAAGCCTTTGATTGTGTGGATCACAACAAACTGTGGCAAGTTCTTGAAGAGATGGGAGTTCCAGACCACCTGATCTGCCTTCTGAGAAACCTTTATGCGGGTCAGGAAGCAACAGTTAGAACTGGACATGGAACAACCGACTGGTTTAAAATTGGGAAAGGAGTACGACAAGGCTGTATATTGTCACCCTGCTTATTTAACTTATACGCAGAGTACATCATGAGGAAGGCAGGGCTGGATGACTCACAAGCTGGAATCAAGATTGCTGGGAGAAACATCAACAACCTCAGATATGCAGACGATACCACTCTACTGGCAGAAAGTGAGGAAGACCTAAAGAACCTTTTGATGAGGGTGAAAGAGGAAAGTGCCAAAATTGGCTTGAAGCTCAACATTAAAAAGACTAAGATCATGGCAACCACTCCCATCACTTCCTGGCAAATAGGAGGGGAAGAAATGGAAGCAGTGACAGACTTTATTTTCCTGGGCTCCAAGATCACCGCAGATGGTGACTGCAGCCATGAAATTAAAAGACGTTTACTTCTTGGGAAGAAAGCTATGGTGAACCTAGATAGCTTAATCAAAAGCCGAGACATCACCCTGCCAACAAAGGTTCGCATAGTCAAAGCGATGGTTTTCCCAGTAGCCATGTATGGCTGTGAGAGCTGGACCATAAGAAAGGCAGAGCGTCGAAGAATCGATGCTTTTGAATTATGGTGTTGGAGAAGACTCTTGAGAGTCCCCTGGACTGCAAAGAGATCCAATCGGTCAATTCTCCAGGAAGTCAAGCCTGATTGCTCCCTGGAAGGACAAATCCTGAAGCTGAAGCTCCAATACTTTGGCCACCTCATGAGAAGAGAGGACTCTTTAGAGAAGACCCTCATGCTGGGAAAGATTGAAGGCAAAAGGAGAAGGGGGCGACAGAGGATGAGATGGTTAGATAGTGTCACCGAAGCAATGAATATGAAATTGGGCGAACTCAGGAAGCTAGTGGAGGACAGGGAGGCCTGGCGTGCTGTGGTCCATGGGGTCGCGAAGAGTCGGACACGACTTAGCGACTGAACAACAACACAATTTGAATTCAGCACTGTACGAAAATCTTCTCTGAGCCATTTCTGGGCAGAACGTGTCTTTAGGTTACAATTTGCCAACAAGCGGGGAAAAATGCCTCCACCCCCCCCCAGGGGCGGACCTAATGTAAAATGGCACCCAATGATAACATGCTGCCTGGCGCCCCGCCCCCTCTGAGAAGAGGCAGGGGGCGTTAGGAAATGCTGCGTTCTCCATGCTCCTGACGGCTTTTTAAGGGAAGCGGGAGCACAGATACCGCGTTCTCCGTGCTCCCTCTTGCCTTAAAGAGCCGAGACCGCAGCGTTGCCCGCTCAGGCAACGCTGCGTTCTCCGTGCTCCTGTTGTCTCAAAGAGCCTGCAAGCGGCAGCGATGCCTCCGGCCCTTTAAGACAAGCGGTAGCGCGGGGAACCGTGCTCCTGCTTGTCTCAAAGGACGGGTCTTTCAGGGGATCGGATGCACGTGCATCCGATCCCCTGAAAGAGCCGGTGGCAGTGCTGCCTCCGGCCCTTTAAGACAAGCGGGAGCGCGGAGAACCGTGCTACTGCGTGTCTCAAAGGACCGGCGAGGGTGCACGTGCTCACGTGCCTTGTATAAGACGCACCTAGTTTTTATCGGCCCAATTGTTTGAAAAAAGGTGCGTCTTATACTTGGGGAAATACGGTAATGGGTTTCCTTGGAGCTGTTCTAGTGCTGTAGTTGGCAAATGTCCAAAGAGCAAAGGGTGCATGACATCTGGGATCCTGCTGGCCCATATATACAGCATATGTTCTCGTGGTGGTGCTACATGCTCTGGACTAGTGGGGAATAGGATTGGGTTGTAATATAAGCAATATTCAAAGCAAAAGAAAATTGATAGGCAGAATTGTATGTATTTTGTTCCAGTTAACACAAATGCTGCAACAAGAAAAAACAACAGTATTCAGTGGGTCTGTCTAAATTGTTATCTACACAAATGAAGCAGATACTCATTATGTCACCTATTTTATTCTTCAATTCTTAACATTATTATTAATATTATATATTAAAATTATTATATTATTATACCTCTTTGTCGCTTTTATTCTGTGAGTAATTTATGGCACAATCCTAAGCAGCCTCCCCATTGACAGTGTGCACATTGCACTGGTGCTTGCCATTTGTGACAATGTAGCAGAAGACCTAGCTGGACATTGTAAGTTCTGTGCAGAGTAGGGCGGGTGGGTGGGTGGGAGGAAGGCAACGAGGGGTTAATGGGGCAGGGGAAGGGCAGAGAAGGGTGGAAGGATGGGGATTGGGCCTGGGAGGGGGTGGGATTGGCAGCAATAGTGAGTGCCATGTTCTATCCCCCTTCCCAGGCCCAATCAGCTGACAAGGGGGAATTGGAGCCCGTCCAGGTCCAGGTTGCTCATTTGCTGCTGCTGGGGCTTTCCTCTGCACAAGGGGACAAATGTCCCCTTGCATCCTGATGACCTCCAGCATGCAGAATTTCCCTGAAGGACGCAGAGCAAGCAGCACCTTTGCTGATGCATCAGTGCGGAGGAACATAGATGATGAAGATAATAATAATAATAATAATAATAATAATAATAATAATAATAATAATACTTGGATTTATATACTGCCTTTCTTAGGTCACCAAATTTCTCTAATGAATAAAACTCAAGGTGGTTTACATAGGCAGACTTTATTCAGAAACCCGAAGGTTTTTACAATTTTTACAGAAATGTTCTAGCTTTCAAGAACTACACACATACAGGACTGGGTTGTTCGTTCTCTCCCTCCACTGGAGCATCTACAGTTGCTCAGATGCCAAGTAAATGGGCATGAGATCTCATTGTGTATTTTGTATAGACATGGGTAATCCCAAGCTCTGTTTTATATGGGGTGGGGGTGGGAGAAGATGATATTCAATAAAATTATAATTCTTAACATATTGTAAAATAACAGGAACATATGAAAACATTAGCCTAAAAATAATTGCTCCTTTCCCAACAGTAGATTTTTTCCCCTCAGAAGCAAGCACTATTATTAGTTCAATGACATTTTCTTCTTCTATAGCTCTCAGATAGTATTGTGAACCCCTTTCAAACCCTCCACATTTAGAGAGGTCTGCCATTTCGGACAGACAATTTAAGGAAACAATGTTCATTGTCTGCGGGCAGACACCTTTTCAGCACTTCCGTTCCCTTCTTCTGCATCAAATGATAGCAAGCAGACACCTAAACATTCCAGGGGAAATAAGCAATTGCCAATTATGGGAAAGTTAAGCGCTCTACCAGGGTTGCCAGCGTCAATGATTGATCACAGTGATTAATCAACAAATGCTTAACAACATTTTAAAATTGGCCCGCACTTAATTGGTGGGGCTGACAATAAGCTTGGATACCGGCAATTCAGCTCTTGAAAGGTCTGTCATCTGGCAAGCTGCACAGAAATGGCTACACCATCCACGCTGCAGGCAATTTTATGAAAAAAGCTGAAAGGTGGGCTTGCTTTCCAAATCCAGGAGATAGGCGTGCCCCAGTATCTGCTGGGGTTCCATTCTGGACTCCCCAGTAGATAAATGAAACCGTGGATACTGGGGGCACCTTTTTAAAGACAGAGGAACATCAGTGGTTTTGCTGCAACAAGGTAAAAAAAAGAGATTTGTTTAATGTTTCCCTATCTTTTTAGGATGTGGTAGTGAAGCGGGTCAAACTGTTGAGTTGCGAGCTTGCTGACCGGAAGTTCAAGACCACACAACAGAGTGAGCTCCTGTTGCTTGTCCCAGCTCCTGCCAACCTAGCAGTTCTAAAAAACGTAAAAATGCGACTAGATAAATAGGTACCACTTTGGTGGGAAGGTAACGGCATTCCGTTCTCCTCAGCGTATAATCACAGAAGCTTGTCCTTGGACCAACGTCGGCTCTTCGGCTTAGAAAGGAGATGATCACCGCCCCCTACAGTTGATCACGACTAGGCCATACATTCCTGGGGAAACCTTTACCTTTATCTTTTTATAGGCATCCCAGTATTCATAGTATCGCTGGATAACTGAAACCATGGATATCAGATCAGTGGATATCAGGGCATGCCTGTACATTGCCATTTGGACTGAAATATTCAGTTGAACTGAAATTCAGTTGAACTGAAATATTCAGTTTGGACTGAAATATTCAGACGACACCACTCTAATGGCGGAAAGTGAGAAAGACTTAAAGAACCTGCTGATGAGGTTGAAAGAGGAAAGTGCAAAAATTGGCTTGAAGCTCAAGATTAAAAAAACTAAGATCATGGCCACAACTCCCATCACTTCCTGGCAAATAGAAGGGGAAGAAATGGAAGCAGTGACAGACTTTATTTTCCTGGGCTCCAAGATCACCGCAGATGGTGACTGCAGCCATGAAATTAAAAGACGTTTACTTCTTGGGAGGAAAGCTATGGCGAACCTAGACAACTTAATCAAAAGCCGAGACATCACCCTGCCAACAAAGGTTAGCCTAGTCAAAGCGATGGTTTTCCCAGTAGCCATGTATGGCTGTGAGAGCTGGACCATAAGAAAGGCAGAACGCTGAAGAATAGATGCTTTCGAATTATGGTGCTGGAGAAGACTCTTGAGAGTCCCCTGGACTGCAAGAAGGTCCAATCGGTCCGTCCTACAGGAAGTCAAGCCTGATTGCTCCCTGGAAGGACAAATCCTGAAGCTGAAGCTCCAATACTTTGGCCACCTCATGAGAAGAGAGGACTCTTTAGAGAAGACCCTCATGCTGGGAAATATTGAAGGCAAAAAGAGAAGGGGGCGGCAGAGGATGAGATGGTTGGATAGTGTCACCGAAGTGATGAACATGAAATTGGGCGAACTCCGGAAGCTAGTGGAGGACAGGGAGGCCTGGCGTGCTGTGGTCCATGGGGTCGTGAAGAGTCGGACACGACTTAGCGACTGAACAACAACAACAACAATTCAGTTGAAATCAGTTTCAGAGGTTGGCTTTTGTTTCTGAAGCCTCTTGATCCTATACTTGATTATATTTTTTAAACCGGTATACTAATTGTTTCATTATTGCTTCATTAGACTTGGCAAGTGTGGGTTTTCTTTATTCAAATGAAGCCCTAAATAGAAGGGGGAGATTGGGATGTGAGGTGGAGGTCCCCATTGTGATCTCAATCTGAATTGGCTTCTATTGAATATATGACTTACTCCAGAAGGATAGCTCCCAGGGGGAGGAGCTGACATAGATTCAGAAAAGGGAAAGGGTTAAAGCTCTCTTCTTCCACTTGTGAACTCCCAAAATGTCACCTAATGTCCACTGTCACTTTTTAAGATTTTATTTTGTTCACGACATATAGCTGATGACTGAACTGCAGTGTGTGGAGAACCACCCCTCCACAGTGACATAATTGTCTTATCAAACTGTATTATGAGAATATAAAATAAGTTCTAATGATTTTTATGCAAACAGGAAAAGCACCAAAATCATGGGGAATATGAACGATATTGCTAAAAGTGCTGAGAAAATTACCACAGCAAGATACATAAATACCTAAAGAGGTTAAATGCAGATTTACATATTGCTCGTTGAAAATCAAATTATTCTGAGGTAATCTCTGAGCTTTCGAAGCCAGTGTTGTTTTGAAATAGTCTCATTTCCTTGTCTTATTGAATCATATCATCTTCTTAAACATTAAAGTCTCCTGTGCTTTTTTTCAGATTTTCATGTTAAATAAGGTTTCTTGTGTGTTTTGTCTGTCAGAGAGAAATTCCTTAAAGGTCAAGAATAATGGATTCCCTTGAGGAGCCTGGCTGTGTTGCTGGTGTATAATAGGAGCCAGCATCTTCCTTTGCTGAGTGAAGAAGAAAATTCTTATTTTCCTTATATTTAGAGGGGAAAATCTTATTTTGTTTATCTCCCATAAGAAGACTGTAGAAATGTTTGCCAATCAAAACATCATGGGAATTAGTATTTTCCTTGTTCATTGAGCACAGATCCCAAGACAGATCCTTGGAGAGCACAAAATGGAGGAGAGAAATAATTTGAGCGATACATGCAGTGGTGGAATCTAAATGATCGAAGAACAGGAACCATGACCAGGACTCACGTCTGATTGGCAGCCCGTCCCTTTGGCTCCGCCGCCTTCCCGCCCGCCGCGCAGGCTGCCCTCGGTGGATGAGCCCCTCCACCGCTCACTCAGGCCCCCGTCCCCCCCACCCGTCCCCCCGGCAAGCAGGCACCCCCCCGAGGCCAAGAGCATCTTGCAGCGCCACGTCCATCACGGAGCCAGCGACGAATGGCGACTGGTGGGCAGAGCTAGCCCAGATTAGGTTCAGGAACGGCCATTCTGGCGCGTTCCTCCTCTATGACATCACTGGATACATGGTAACTAATACTTGCATTTTGGTATTGCAAAATAAGGTATTCTTCCCTAAAATATAGTTAGAGAAAAAAACAAAAAGAATAATACGTATTTTATGAATACCAAAGAACAGGTCTGCATAAGGCTTGACCAAGTGAAATGCAGACTGCCAGTCATGTATTATAGCTTGCCAGGTGCCTGGAAATCACTCTATTTTCAGTCCAGGAAGCAAAAACAGGAGAAAATCCAGTGGGATTTCATTGACATTCCAGTGGAAAGCCATATGTGAATGGGTGACAAGTTGGCAGGCCTAGCATACATTATCCAACCTTGTTTTTGTTTAACCAACAAACATGTTACATTCTCTTTGTACACACAGGCAAATGACTTCATATACCCAATCAGTACTTCTATGTTTTCAAATGAGGCAGTCATCAAACAGTCACGTCGCAACCCTTATCAGGCTACAAATACTGTATACAAAGCATCACTTCCCAAATGGTGCAAGAATTTTAAGCTCTTGTCATAGCTAGGCACAGCTCTTTGGAAAAAAAAAAATAGCAATTTTTTCCCCTCACACCCTGCTCCAAGTAATTCGCTTTCCACATATAGTGTGTCATTTAGTTGCTGGGGAGAAAGAGACAGTGGTTTGTATTTAATGTCCCAAACTACTATTCTATAGAGTGCAATTTATTTACAAGTACTCATTTTTTCCCTGTTGAGTCAACAGCCAATTCAGTTTCAGTCTAAACAAATACATGGAAGTGGAATATAAATCACATCTCTCACTTACACCAACAGTGATTTTATCTTGCAGAGACTTCTGCTTGACTAATATGCTACAGCTATGAAGAAATCAAGATAATGATGTAAATGCTTATGTCAGAAATTGCATTCATTCTATCATATATCTATATTCATCTATCTATATTGGATTACATAGTAAGAAGAATGGTCGTCTTATGGTCTCCAATCAAACTGTAAGATAGCATTCAGAGTGACTTTTGGTAAAGCGGTTTCTCAAAACCTTGCCGTTAGCCATCTGCCATTTTTTACCACCAATGGAAACACACACACACACACACACAAAATGTTATATTTTGCTCTTTATAAGGAGTCAAAGGCAGACACTGCAGTTGCCAAACCTCCTCTCACAAGATAAAGAGTTTGATCTATCACTGTGAGATAACTGTACAAAGCCTAGCGTCATCCAGACTGAACTGCATGGTATGTTTTGTCCAGCACTTAGAAGAGGATGATCAAAATCCAGTAGGTTTGTTTTATATAACTTCCACTGAAGTCTGTTATTCAACTTCAAAAAGCATGTCAACTGAATAGTAGTTTGGGACATTAAATACCCCTGCTAACTGGGCAAGAGGCACTTTTTCAAGTTAAGTGGTGTCCTCTTATATTTAGCAGGGGGAGAGCAATTGTCCCTCTTCACCCCAGCATAGTGTCTTTCTCATGGCTGTTGCTGGTGGTGTTCTCCATTCCTTTAGATTGTGAGCCCTTTTGGGATAGGGAGCCATTTAACTTTAATGTTATTATTTGCCTGTAAACCGCTTTGTGAACTTTATGTTGAAAAGCGGTATATAAATACTAGTGATTGATTGATTGATTGAACTGATGGAGTCCTACACAGAACCCCTTATGCTTCCAGTTAGTTCAATACAATGTGTGACTCCCCAAGCCAAGCCTACTCCACCACTTATGTATGGAGATTCACAAGGAGTTTGGTAAACATTCTGTTTTTGCTATCTGTCTGGGACTGCAAAAGAAAATTTGGTTGATGTCATACACAGCTGTCATACATTTCTGAGAAGTTATACTTGGCTTGGTAAATCAGCTATTATACAGGATAAGGGGCAAATGTGCAAATAGGGGAGTTTGAAATATAAAAATTTCTTCTAAAAGTGTCAAGCTTTTTCAAACCAGATCTCAAATCCGTTTAATTCAGGTCCAGGTCAAAATGGGGTTGACTCTGTTTCCACTGCTAGTTCCCACCCCCTCTGCCAGTTCCCTTCTCTCTAACGAACAAACCTTTTATTTATCTTTGAGAAGGGGAAGGGAATAATGTACAGTGGGGAAACTGGACCCAGAAGCGACATTTGTGTCTTCTCCTTAACAAGAAATGATGTTCCTGGGAATGCTCCGATGCATTAGAAGCATCTTTTCCTGCTGGGAAGCACAAGATCTGCATTTATCTCTGCGTGTCAGATTGAATTAGGAGGCAGAGAAAATTACAGTTGTCCTATAAGAAATGATTATTTGGTTCAGGAGACAAAGAAAATTATACATTCCACATTTCTAATCAACTTTTCCTTACATCCTTGACAGTGGGTATGAAGAAGTGTTGTCTCATCACAGCTTTGTTGAGATCATGTGGTTTAAGGCAAATTCTATATTAGCTGTTTATTTTCCTCCTGCATGATCATTGGGCTGCTGACCCAAGGAGTGGACCTGGTTACTTTTGCAATGGTGCGGTGGGCTTCCAAGTTTTTGTTGCAAATTAAGGCTATGAAATACACATTATTCAGCATGATCGCAAATAAAACATCCATGTGTGAGAACTGCTATTTATGCTGCTATGCATCAAAACTACAAAATCCATGATGTGTATGTATGTGAAATGCATCAAACATCAAAAGACCAGACAGAAGTAAGAAATGGATAGTTCCAAAGTCTGGCATTCATCAAGGGCAGAAAAACCTCCCCCCCCCCAGCACAATGGGGGGGGGGAGGCTTTTCTGCCCTTGATGAATGCCAGTCATATAAACAGTTCTGTGTATGGAAGCCTGGGCAATTTGTTGTTGTTTTTAAAATCTTTCTTGTAAATCAGGTTTCCATATATTGACTTTTTGATTTTATGTTGAAATTAGTCTCCTAGCTGCACAAGCGTCTGGAACCCTCTCAGGCGCTTGTGCAGCTAAGGGACTAATTTCAGCATAAAATCCAAAAAGTCAATATATGGAAACCTGATTTACAAGAAAGATTTTAAAAACAACAAACAACAAATTGCCCAGGCTTTCCTACACAGAACTGTTTAATATGACTCAATTACTAAATCACCATTCTCTCTGTTTATAAATAAGAAGTGCTGTTTCCAAATCATTTCATGGCAGTTGCCATCTGTTACAGGCTCACAGATGACTGAACTCCTCCTTTGTGGAGTTTAACAGTAGCTAATAATTTCATAAACAATAGCGCGAGCAATAACTGACAATGCATTCTTCTTGGTGCTCGACAATATTCTCTCACATTTGTCAAGCTTGTAAAGAAAAAAAAAGCCATGCTAGTGCCGATTATAGGAAATTATAGTCTGTATCCCATTACAGTTCCTTCATAGTGACTCAGAGGCAAAGTGGAGCTCCTGCTCACCTTTTATTTGTTGTGTTGTGTTGTTTTCTGACAGGGCAGCCAAAGAAAGGTGCCATTAAATAAAATAACAAGATGAAGTGGAACTGAGTGGCAGCCACCACAGAGACAGCCTCCGATAATAGAAATTATCCTGCAAATTATATTTTTGTCACAAAATTAGCATAATCCTTTTGTGTTTCTCTAGAAGGGCCTTGTGTGTTCCTCGTTTTCAGCATGAGAAATGCAAACACTGAGTTCAAACCCTAACTTATTTGTTTATTTAGGATTATTTCTATCCCGCTTTGCAACAAAAGGCCCACAGAACGCAATAAACGTAATAAAAATCCATAAAATATAAAATCAAACGACAATAACACAATAATAAAGCCGCAGACCGAAAAAACCACAAATCATAGGAACAAGAAAGCAGTGCAAACCAGAAATGAAGTCAGAAATCCAACAGGGAGGGTTCTGTTTTAGTTCAACAGGGAAGGAATTTTATAATTGTGGCACTGCTACAGAGAACACCTGTCCCCTTCTTGTTACTAACCAAGGTGTAGTTAATGATAGCAACCAAAAGAGGCCCTTCCCCCAGAACCTCAGGGATCAGGCTTTCTCTGAGAAGGTAGTCCTTAGCCCAAGCCATGAAGGGCTTTAACGTTCAAGATCAACTGGCGCCCTGATAGAGTTCATATGTCTAGCCCCATGACCAAACAGACTGTCATGTTCTGTGCTAATTGTACTTTCCAACTCTTCCAAAAGCAGCCCCACGCATAGTAGAATGCACTACAATAACTTGATGTCACCAATATGTGGACCACATTGGCCAGGTCTGATCGATTCAGGGATGTTCACAACGGAGCATTATTCTGGGCAAAATTTCTCCTGGCGTCCTGCCATCACCTGGTCATCCAGGAGCACTGGGAATGGGCACCATGAACCTGCTTCTACAAAGGTATTGCAACCCCATTCAAAAAGGGTTGCTGGCCCTATACGTACATCATAGGTAGATGAGAAAGAGCTTTGTTTTGTTCCAATTTAAACTTGTTTGCCATCATCCTGTCCCCCACTTAAGGCACAATCCTAAATTTCCAGCATTGGGGGAAGGGCAATGCAGCTCCTAGGTAAGAAAGCCAACATCCCCTTACCTTGAGGAGGCCTCCATGACTACTACTCCATTGCAGAATGCAGTACAGGTTCCATTGGCACAACTATGTCCTTGCTGGAAACTTGGTTAGGATTGTGCCCCCAGTACGGAAACATGGAACCGCGGGGTAAATATGGGTGCTGTCTTCATATTGGTGACAACCAACCCCAAACCCTTGGATGACCTCTTCCAGTGGTTTCATGTCCCCCATTTAGGAGCTGGCCAGCTTTAACTTTTGTGCATGGTATTCAAATAAATTAACAGCCGGTTCTATGTCCTTCAGGGTGGCCTTCAGGGCCATCCGCTGCCTTTCTTCCCTCTCCCAACCTAAAATTAGCAACCGGATCTAGCTTTATTTATTTTATTTATTTGTCTCTGCTTTATTTGGAATAAGATCTAGAAAGTTCTGGCAGAGGCTTACAAAAGGCAGGTGAGAAGCAAGAGGGAGAAGAGCTGTGAGGGAACAGAGCTGACTGCTGAACTGAAAAATCTAACTCAGCAGTGAAATACTTACCTGGGCGGCAAGCTTGAAACAGAGCTTGAAACTGATCAGTTCCATGGATTTTGACTTCTCTTCTCCCAGACATTTTCTTTGCTGATACTACTGGGAAACCTATATAGAGATAGAACCTTAGTTTGGAGCATATAGGTAATATTGTTGAGACAATTATTGGTGAATGGGGAACAAGGCAATATTAGGAACTATTTTGTATGTATACTTGATGCCTAAAGGCGCAATCCTAATCTGGAGTTAGGCCGGCACAGTTAGGCCAGCAAAGTTTGGCTGGCATAAGGGACACCCTAAAGTATGGTTGGACCACTCTCAGAGTCAGAGAAGTCAGCACACAGAGGTGCATCATCCTCCCTGACTCTGAGAGTGGTCCAAACACACTTTACAGTGGCCCTTGTGCCAGCCAAACTTTGCTGGCCTAACTGTGCCGGCCTAACCCCAGGTTAGGATTGTGCCCTGAATCTCTTAGGGAGCAACCCTAACCTGGAGTCCCTTGCGCTGGCCCAGGATGGTAGCTAATTTTAGAAAGGATGCACATCCACTGCTGATTTTGTCTCCAAGGAGTACTTGTTGCAGCTGGAGTCACTTTTTTTTAAAAGGTATGCATCATTATTGGCAAACATAGTTGAAAGCTTTCTTTGTGTGTTGAATTGCTAGAAGCCCAAGGTATAAATATTGACATATCAATTCAAAAAATTCTATTTTTCCCCATTATGTATCCCCTTTAAAAGAAACATATTTTTTCCCTTTTGGCTTTGTAGCATTTCTTTCAATCTGGGCTCATTGATGAGTATACCTGTACAGTGTAGGTTGTATATTTCTGCAGATAGTCATTTGTTGCTCAGTTATTCCATACTGCCAGTGGTGGGATTCAAATAAATTAACAGCCAGTTCTATGTCCTTCAGGGCGGCCTTCAGGGCCATCCGCTGCCTTTCTTCCCTCTCCCAACCTAAAATTAGCAACCGGTTCTGCAGAACTGGTGAGAACTGGCTGAATTTCACCACTGCATACTGCCTTTTAGAGATTTACTGAACAATTAGCTGAAACAGCTGTGTGTGTTAAAAAGTTGGGCTGGGAGTCCCTGACGGACCAGTCATTGTTCAACTTCATGATGAATAATGATGTGCATGAAAGTGAAATGGGAAGTAGATATTGTACTGACCCCTTCCTCCTTTTTTTCTTCCTTTTCTTTTTTCTTTGTTTTTATCTTTTTAAGTTGATTCTATTTTTTTCTCATTAATCAACAATGAAAGCAACAACTACTCTGTAATCTTTTAAAAAAAAAACTATATTCAATAGTGCTGTGGTAAATTTTGAAGTAAGGAGCTGGTCATAACACCACCCTACTAAGACTGTATATTAAAACAAATGTCTTCTAGCACAATCCTATACATGTTAATTCTGAAAGAACAGCCAGAGTCCCCTTGCCCCAAGGTAAGCTTCAGCCTCACAGCCCAATCCTATGTTGCCCTGAAGCAGGCAGGCTGGCGGGCCTGCACCAAATCCAGTGCAACATGGGGGGCCTTAGGAGCCTCCCTGGTGGGCTCCTCGGATCTGCACCTGCTAAATAGCAGGCACAGTTCTGAGGCGGCCACTCGGCCAGAATCGAGGCTGTGCGGGTCAGGGGTGGGGCATTGGATGCCACCTAACAGCGCTACAGCTAGTGTCGGCCTGGGAGCCATAGTGCTGATGCAGGGGTGCCAGTCGCCAACCCCCACAGTGGCGCAATGGACGTAGTGCCGACACAACGATGTTGCGTCGGCACTACGGATGTTCCAGGATTGTGCCCTCAGCCTCAGCAGCCGCTACACAGCAACTCGGACCTACACCAGCTCATTTGCTGGCGCAAGTCTGTGTTGTCCATGCAAGTGGATGAGGCCCGGGAAGGGACAGCATGTTCCACCACTGCTGATCTCACACTCTCCCAGGCCAGATCCACCCACCTTATCCCCACCCTGTTCCATCCCTTCCCTCCCCTCAATCTGTTCAATCCCTGCACCAGGGTTACCTGCTCGGGGGGGCCTCCCGATAACCGCCGGTATGCGTGGAAAGGCTTTGTCAGGTCTTTCCGCTGGCATGCTGGCTGGATGTCCTGCTGCAAAGCATTGTGTTAGCCTGCACCAGCGGAACACACACATGGCTGGTGGGCCTTTTAAAAAGGACAAGGCTGTAAACATTATAAAAATACTGTATAAAGGATGTTCCATGAGCCACATAAAGTTTGATCTACAATCATGGCTCTCAGATGTGGTACATGTGAGGAGAAATTAATGATTCAGAATCAGAAGCATATTTATTCCTTATCCAGTCAACGAAGCCCTTCCACCCTCCTCTATGAATTGGACATTTGCATCTGACTCTATACTAGGGCAGCCCAATCCTAAACTGTGCTGGTGCAGCAGGGCCTCAAGGCCTCTGGTGCATCCAATGCAGTTTTGAAGAAGGCAGAAAATCTCCTTGGAATAAGGGTATATTTTCCCCTTTACTTCAAGTAATGCCCCAAGTAAAGAGGTGAGTAAAAAATTCCAGTGAGTAAGAGAAGATTGCAGCCTAAATTTTACTGAACTCAACAGGCTTATTTCTGAGTAAAATAAATAACACAATTTTCGAATATATCTAATCATGGAGCTACTCAGAGTTCCTCCAGCTATTTTCCTGGCAGAGATCTGAGGGCCTGGTATAATCCTGGAGCCCAGGATGGGGGTTAGGATACGTTGGAGGAAGTCTCCACTGATTGTGCCCCCCCTCCTGGGCCAGATCTGTCCCCTCTCCCTAGTTCCACTCTCCTCCTGCCACAAAACACCCTCTCCCTGGTTCCCCACCACCCGCTCCATGCTCCACCACTGTCCAGCGCAAACCATACGTCTGCCAGTGGTCATTGAGCTGGATGCAGATTCTGCAGGGAAGCACAGGCCTCCCCGCCGAGAGACCACTGCACCAGTGGTCCATCAGCAGAGCATCCTGGGCTCTGAATTGCTTCCAAACAGCTCTTATCGTTCCTGCATATCTATGTTGATATGCCTCAAATCATCAGGTATACTTCCAAGATTGCTTCCAAAGAGGTACATTTTGGTTAAAATAAAGATGATGTATTTATTTAAAATATTTTACAGTGATTAGAATATTTTAAAAGCTACAATAAAACACAGCCGTTAAAAGCTATAGAGCAAGAGATGACAATAAAAGCAGTAAAACCAATGCTGTAGAAATAGTAACAGTAGAAAACAGCAATAAGGCATATAATACCAAAAACAGCAAACCAAAGTACATAGAATGTTAAATGTAAAAATCATTAAAAAACAAAAAACAAAACAGCACAAGGTTGTTACTAATGGATTGGTTTATGGGGTTGCGGTAAGGATGCCCATGTGGTTTTCCCATATAGTGGGTTTGTAGCCTGCCCAAAATGACTTCCCTCTCATTCACTGAGTTGTTGATAAGCACATGAGTGTTGAAGGCGCCATCTCAGCTTCGTCTTGATCTGCTTTGAAAAACTGGTCTGCTTCTTTAGTCTTACAAAGCAGCGGCAGCCACAATGCCAATGTTGGAGAACAGCAGCTGCAACAGCTACATGATGAGGATCATCATTCTCAGTAGGAGCAGTAGACGCGTAGCTTCTTCCACAGGACAGGCAAGCTGAAACACACACACACACACACACACACACACACACACATACACACACACACACACACACACACACAGAGAGAGAGAGAGAGAGAGAGAGAGAGAGAGAGAGAGAGAGAGAGATTAAAATTGAAAAGAGCTGTAGGGTCCCTGGGATTGGGGTATTAGTGGCAATTGCTGAAGATGGGTGGTGACCCCTGCGGGGTTCCCCATTTCTTATAGCAGGGTTTTAGTGAGCCCCCTTTCCTTTTTTTTTAATAGTCATGCTGGCCACATGACCATGGAACGTGTCCTCAGACAAACGCCAGCTCTACAGGCTTAGAAACAGAGATGAGCACCGTCCCCTACAAGGCATCTGCTAGTCAAGACTAGACCATTCGGTCCTGGGGAAACCTTTACCTTTTATCTTTTCTTTTTTGCTTCAACAAGTGGGTAATGGGGTTTAGGGGCTTCTTAGTGGCTCCTCAGGTTCAGCTGGCACTACCCCACCCTTCTTTGGGTGTTGACTTGAGATAGAGCTTGAAATCAAACAAACAGCAACAAGAGTGCCCTGCTGTTCCTGAATGGCTCAGGAGCAATTTTGTAGATTAGTCAGTGTAGGTTTCTAGAGCTTCCTTTTCTAAAAACAAAGAAGAAACAAATAATAGGGAGGCTAGAGTCCTTTAGGAGTTGGGTGTGTTTTCTACTGTGGCTGGGTATTTAAGGAATGGTGGATTTACTGATGATTAAGACCCATTTCCTCATCCTAGTATATAGCTGTTTGGAAAACAAAGCAAAACCTTTTTAAAAAGTCCCAGGCTAGTCCCAGATACTGGACAAGCATGTGTGTTTCCAACGATGTGTTCAAACCCCACGTGAACCAAATAGTGAATTAAATAGTGGAAACCTGGCTCATTCTGTGGGAAAATAACGGATACAGAAATAGGTGTTACAACCAAATATGCACTACATCTTTGGAAAGTGATGATTCCTGGGAGGGTTTTTGGACATTACATCTGGTCTGTGGCTTAGGTATCAAGAAGATGGAACAAAAGCTTACCCAAAGATTTCATTAGAAGCAATGTTTATGGTTTTGTAAAACATGCTGTGGGGAAGCCTTGAGATACAACAAAGGCGTAGTTACACTGTGATTGATGTGTCCCTTTGTTCCTGTTGAACCAAAGTGCAGCCATCTTAAGTCTTATGCTTAGTCACTTGTCTAAAGCTGCTAAAGTATGTAACTTTCTCTCTCTTTGCTCTCATTGTTTTCATCCAGGGCTGCTAGCCCTCACAATAGATAGAGAACTGGTTCAAGCCAGCAGAGCTTCCTTCCTTATCAGAATGGTCATGGCATATTCTCAAGGCTCAATTAACTCAGAGCTTCTCAGGTCCCAGCCCCGGTGTAGTAATTTTCCACCAAGCAGCAGTTTGGAGGAAGAGGAGGGGACGTTATAAAAATGCTTGCAATCTGTATTTTTTTTTTTGCCTTTTTCCCTGCCTTTCCAGGGAGATTGGTCTGCCTGCGCAGGAGTAATAAAAATGATCCTCATACTCTCTCATTTGTTTGCCCTTTTAAATGCTTTCCCCACGATAGAAACCATTTTAAGCCAATTTTTAGCAACACTTTTCCAAAATTGGTGCTGGTTTTTCTTGGCCTTTGCTTAAACTATCACAGAGAAAAACAGATAGATGTTGACTCTAGTGGACTATACCATCAGATCCCCCAACGCAGTTCCTCTGAGGAGCATCAAAACTGAGAGTCTAGCAGATGTCTTGTTGAGCACATTTTGCAAAGTTGGATTTCCCCATTAAATTATTTTGAAAATGCTAAGTTCCTTTTATGTCAGCATTGATAAGGAGACTTTACCCCTGCTAACTGGGCAAGAGGCACTTTTTCCAGTGGTGTTCCTCTTATATTTAGCAGGGGGAGAGTAATTGTCCCTCTTCACCCCTGCAGTCTTCTAGTGGCTGTTGCTGGCGGGCTGCCTTTTTTTTTTTTTTTTTTTTAAGATTGTGAGCCCTTTTGGGACAGGGAGCCATTTAACTTTATTATTACTATTTGCCTGTAAACCGCTTTGTGAACTTCATGTTGAAAAGCGGTATATAAGTACCTGTTGACCGACTGACTGACTTTAGAAAGCAGGTGGAATTAAGCATGTGACCTATTCTATATCATCCTGAAACAAATGAACTGAAGGAGAATGTAACCATAGGAAAAATGTTAACAAATCTTTGTATTAACATACTCAAAGATTTGGGATCTACATCTGGCCCACTTTCTGTTTTCTTAAAAGAAAAGTGTCACAAAAGGGTATAGGGTTCAGCCTGTTGAAATCGTTTAATGGTTACAGAGTAAAAGACCTACAAGATCTAATTAAGGAGGACCGGGAAGAGACAACATTTATTTACCTTTCCAATATAATAGACTGTGGCAATCTGCAAAATAGATTACATAAAATGATCCATTAAAGAACCTTCAGCATGCTCTGGTACAGCATAAGGGCAAGAGAGAGAAAAAAAACTTCAAGGAAGGAGTTGGTGTTAATTCAGAGACCCAATAAAAAGCAACTTCCAAACAACGTGGGAAGAACCATTGGTTATCAGACTGTGGGTCACTGCTGTGAATTATTTTGTAAATGGGATTGCTAAAGGACATCAGAAATTGCACCATGATCTAGTCAGCAAAATAAGGCAGGTTAGTGTGCTCACATGCCTCTGCAAACATTGATACATTGTTTGAACGTGGAGAAGCAGCAGATGCCATGGCAACAGCTAGCAGAGAAGAGAATGTTATGGTAAAGACCCATTATGCAGACCCTGCAAATATGGTAAAAATACAGTCAGTCCCCATTATCTGCTAGGGTTAGGTTCCTGGAAATCCTTGTGGATAGCACTTGTGGGGGAGAATGTTTATTCTCCATATAGAACATTCTTCTTTGGGTTGGTTGTGTAGCCAAAAAGGGCACAAAATGGTTCTCATCGCGAGGAAAGAATGTAAAAAGGCAAACAACCAAATGAGAAAGTATGAGGATCATCTTTATTACACCTGTACAGGCAGGCCAATCTCCCTGTACTGCTCCACTCGGCAAGCAGAGAAAAAGGCAAAGGCATACAATTCCAAATCATCTTTATATCCCTCTCCCCCCAAGCTGCTGCTTGGTGGAAAATTACTACATAACACAGGGGCTGGGACATGAGAAGCCCTGTGTCAATTGGGCCTTGAGAATATGCTGTGCCCATTCCGATAAGGGAGGAAGCTCTGCTGGCTTTAGCCAGTTCCCTATCTATTGTGCAGAGCTAGCTGTACTGGATGGAGAAGGTTGAAGGTGGGGGCAAGTGAGTGAAAACAATGAGAGCAAAGAGAGAGAAAGTTACATACTTCAGCAACTTTAGGCAAGAGACTTTAAGCAAAAGACTCAAGATGGCTGCACTTTGGTTCAATGGCAACACCCCCACAAAGATTTGGTCACTTTCTCCAACTATCTCTACTGCCATTTAAGGCTTTGTAACTGATCTTCTAAGCAATACTACCTCAAATTAAACGTGCCTTTTACTTGCTATCTATATTTATTCAACAAACTCCATTTTCTGTGAAAAAGCTCAGCCATGTAGTTGCTGGTAGCCTAATTTTGAGGCAGTTTGAGATTATTAGCAGTGTTCATCCATGTCAAACCCCCCCCCCCCAAAAAAAAACAACAACACCTTGCCACGCTGTTGAATTTTACTCTTGCTACCTAATTCCCCCAATTTTGGTTACTTGTGATGTGTGTGTGTGTGTGTGTGTGTGTGTGTGTGTGTGTGTGTGTGTGTGAGAGAGAGAGAGAGAGAGAGAGAGAGAGAGAGAGAGAGAGAGAGAGAGAGATGTATATGATACACGCACAACAGGGTACACCATCAGTTTTGGTATATCATCATCCAACAGAAGAAATGGTAAAGAAGCTACTTGTACCATGTTTGTAAGTATTTTATATGTCTGTATAATGTTTAAGTTACAATTTCATTTCAGGAGATGTTAAAATGTTCTGTCTGAGTAACTTGCATTGTAATCGACCTTGTACGTAGCATGATACGTTACTGGAAGATTTGTCATAGTCCAGGAAGGAACTTTATCTTTATTTGTCTCACACAATGCAGCCTGCTCCAAAGGATAGGCATGTGATGGACAGGGAAATGTCCCACCTATCTTGAATTTTTCAACCAATCACATCCTGGGAATGGATGCTATGTACAGAGCCTGATAGTAGCCAATCAGGGTGTTGCATTTGAAATTCTGTGGTGAGGGGGAGGGAAGAGCAGGAATAAAAGGGAGTTCAACTGAAATTTAGAGACAGTTTGTTGTTGCTGGAAGGAGAGTGGGAGGGTTTTAGCTTTGTAGAGCTGTGGAAACTGAATCACAGAAACCCACAGTTGTAAGAGGTCTTCTCTCAGGCTGGTTTGTCGCTACATATAAGTGCAGGCTAGTATGGGAGTGATTTTTGTGAAAATCACCTGAAAATCAGTCTTTAGTTCTGTAAAAGGCAGATTGAGGTCTTATCAGAACCATATACCCAGCTTAACAAATAGTCTCAAAGCAATGAAAGTCTTTGCAAAGTAGGCAAAAAGGCTCCTTTCAAAGTTGAGTTCACTTATATTTATCAGGGGGTGAACAACTGACTCTCTTTAGCCAGCTTGTCTTGTAGGGATTTTTTTTTCTTTTTTAAATTGTGTCTTTTGGGAACCGGTAACCATTTACTGAATTATTTTACTATGTAAACCACTTTGTGAATTACTCCTTTTGAAAGTGATATATAAATATTCTTAAAAATATCCAGTGTATGACCAGCATGAGGGGAAAAAGAGAAACTATATTGTCAGTTTGAAAGCTAGGTGAGAGCTGAAGGAATATTTTTACAGGCCTATATCAGGGGCTCGGAAGTGAGAGATTTCATTGATCCCCATGATCTTCCGTTCCCAAATAATCACATGGAACCCCTCTAATAGTTACATCCTTTAACGGGGTGGGGGGGGGGAGAGCAACTGCATTTCTTCAACCCAGCACAGACTTTTCCAGTAGCTGTTGCTGGTGTTTCTTCTGTATTTTTTTAAGAGTGTGAATCTTTTGGGGACAGGGAACCATTGTTTAATCTGCTTTGTGGACTACTCCTGTTAAAAGCAGTATATAAATATTCTTAATAACCAGCATGGGGGAAAATGGGGGAAAATATCAGTTTGAAAGCTGAGTGAGAGCTGAAGGGAGATTTTTGCAGGACCTATAGCAGAGGCCAGAACTAAGTGCTTCATTACTACCTGTGATCTTCCATTCCCAAATAATCACCTGGAAACCCCCTATTGGTGACATTATTTAGCATTATTAGTGACATTATTTAGCAGGGGGAGAGTAACTGTCTTCATCACAGCATGGAGGCTTTTCTCATGGCTCTTGCTGGTGTCTCAAAATTATTATTTTTATTTTTTTAAGATTGGGGACAGGGAATCATATTGATTTATTTTCTATATAAACCACTTTGTGAACTACTGCTGAAAAGCATAGTATATAAATATTACTTTTAATAAGAAATACAGTTTTGGGATTGATAGTTCTGTAATTCACTTCAACAGATTATAACTACTTAAGCCAAAACTGTGCCCAGCAAGAAACTAACACTGAAATGTTTTGTTTTAATAACAGAAACCAAATAAACCATCTACTTCCAGAGGGACAGTAAACTGTGTTTTTGTCCCTTCTTAAGCTTGCTTTGTGTACTGTTGAGGGGTTATGTTCTTAAATATAGTGCTGAGTCTCTGCTGAGACCTCACAGAACCATCAAAGCCTTATTTGATGTGAAAATAACATCATGCTACCACAGCACAAACCTTTTGTGATTACATACTCATTCCTTCATTCAAGATCTTACAAGATCCAGTCCTTTGAGTTGCTCTGGTAGTCAGGAACAACCTCTTATTTTCTACAATGCAGTGCTGATCAGGGTAGTTATTTGGGTATTCAAAACTTAAACCCTATTCTTCCTCTCAGAATCTCAAAGCATCTAACATACTTCCCAGATAGTCTTCTATCCAGTCCAGCTTAGCTTTCTGTCACATGTTAGATAATGGCTCCTCTTTTGTGAACCATGTCATTTATGTAGTATTGTGGAAAAATGTTTAAATTGTATGAGTTGGGGGTTTGTTTGTTTTTTTAAAAAGTATATATATTTTAAAATACTTGCTCTCTCTTTCAGGTTAAAAAAAACCTCATTTTCACGTTTTAAAGTGCCTTGAGGGCTTGTTATGAGTCTGTCAGTGGAACAGAAAATATAAAGAAAGCATATTGTGAATTAAGACCGTGAACACAATGCACACAAAATGGTGTGCCTAGTATCAAGAAAAGAATGGGCCATTCACATGGGGGCTCACATGCAAATCCTAAATACTCAAATGGACCATCAGTACACAGTAGGACGCAGGCAACATTTTAGTATAGGATGAACCTTTTATAATGTTTACACATGGCAGGATGATGTCCAACTTATTCACAGCCTAAGAGAGAGCATCTGACTTTGCTAGGCTGAACGTACTCAGTGGGTCAAACTGAATGCTTCAAGGGTTATTTTTCTGTAGAAAAAGAATTGTATACTTTAAAATATATTATAGGCCTAGCAGCCTTTTGTATTCATCGTTCCTTTTCTGGAAGTTAGGGTTCCACAGACCTTTCCACAATGAAGGAACAAAAAAAATACTAGCCTAGTAGGCCCTGTCCTGGGAGTGGCTCTCCAAGGTCTGCATCTTTCCTATACTAGTCCAGCTACAGCTACACTCAGCCTAGGTTCCGCTGGGCCAGTCAGTATCTCCCAGCCTAACCTACCTGACAAGGTTGTTGTGATAACAAGGAAGAGGAAGAGCCACAAAAATGACCTTAAGCTCCTTGGAGGAAGAATAATCAGTAAATGTGGGAGGAAAAAAACCCATGAGATCCTTTTAATCAGAAATTTCAAGGATTGAGTATAAGATCATCTTATACACACAAGGCATGGACTCTGTCATGGAGCTGTGGCGCTAACATTTCCATCACCATCACTAATCCCTTCCATCAGGCAATATTTTGAAGGAAACAGATGCACCCAGCCACAGAGGCTGACAAGCCTGGGGCAGATCAGAGTTAATTTCAAGAACTAAAATCCCCCTCGGCTTCTTGGCCACAAGGCTCCCATGATCATATCTAGTCCAGTAGCCTAATCTTAGCCAAATCTTCCACGTGATTTATTAACAGCTAAAGAGCCTGAAGGAGAAGAATGTGTGAATAATAGGGTGGGAAGTGGGGGGTTACAATGCACACTTCAGTTCTACCTGCCAGGTGCCCTGCAGATGGAAGTTCGTGTTTCATTTTTAACCAAAGGCAAACACTTGAGACTATGCACATCATTTGGAATACTGGAATTCCAGCAGCAATTGGGCTGGCACATTCACAATGTTACCTATCCATGAAGAGTCTCTATGAAATGGATGCTAATGCCATCTGTGGACATATACGATTATTAATAATATTTATGTACTGTTATTCAACAAGAGTAGCTCACGGAGCAGTTTATGCAGTAAAATCAGTAAACGAACGTAGGGACAGGCATGTTTACATCTTGAAAGTTCTTAAGTTATATGTTCTCAATCAAATAGGGGAGCTTCTACATCTGGTTTCTTTGCCAGTTATGGGACCATCCCACAGGACCAAATCAATGGTAAATGAGTTTTTTTAATGTCTTACTAGCTTTTCGTTACCCAGCGTTGCCCGGGTAGTTATTTATCCCAAGATTCTATTAGACACGAAAAGGAATGAATTGTACCAATCAGCTCAGCCAATCGTTCCAGGCATTCCAGCGGGGCATGGCGGACGTTTTGTTTTGCACCCTTTCTCGCCCCCCACATTGAGGGCCCCCCCGAACCTGGACTCCAACGGCGTGGGGACTGTCACCGCTCTGTGGTGGTGCTGTGGTTTTATTTCAGGATGGTGTAATGCACCCGTATGAAAGCTAGGTGTATACTTACATACACCCTAGGACAGCTAACTCCTCCTGGCCAGCAAGCATTGTGTTGTCATCAGTTACCATCACATTATTGCATGTCATACCTTAGCTGACACTCCCCACTCCCCATTTAGGTGACCACTTTCACGTGGGGACCCCCCTGTACCCCCACTCGCGAGGGCGTGAGGGGGATCTGACCCCTGCAGCGTTTGTCACCAGGCCGCAAGTTGTCTGCGTGATAAGTTTGGTGTCGATCGGTCCGGGCGTTGCGGAGCCTATGCGGAACATACACACGTACACCCACACACACATACGTCCTTTTATATATATACTAGCTTTTATGTACCCGGCTTCGCCCGGGTGTTTATGTCCCATCCCTGACCCCCCTCCAGTGGTTTTTGGTCACTCCTGGGCGTGTTTTTTTGTTTGTTTGTTAAAAATTACCCGGCGGTGACCGGATGTTTATTTGTCCCATCCACACTGCTGTACTGTTTCTGTTGCTCTAGATGTAGTAGCCCTCTGTCTCATATCCTGTAGTCGTTTGTGACGCTGCTGTACTGTTTCTGTTGCTCTAGATGTAGCAGCTCTGTCTCTCCTATCGTGTAGTCTTTTGTCACGCTGCTGTACTGTTTCTGTTGCTCTAGATGTAGCAGCTCTGTGACGTAGCATTGCAAGTTGTTGTTGTTTTTCCTCGGGTGTTTCCTGTGTACATTGTTGTTTCATCTTTGTAGCCTTTGGTTGCACCTGCCCAATTGCTTTATGTTATACAGTGAAAGTAAACTTTCAGAGTGAGAGCAACAGCCACAGCACCTTGTGCCAACTGTCAACTGCCAAGCAGGGACCGCCCACATTTCCACAGAACACATTTTCCTGGCCCTGTATAGGATTCCCTGCGGGAAACCTATTTGCTGCTGTTTGTCTTCAACTGTACAGAGTTCAGTTGCTGCCTGAAGATTCTGCATGTCATTTGCATGTATTTTGCATATCATCATGACATCATCAGAGCCTCGGAATGCAGTGGCTCAGCCCATAGCCACCCATAGAGAACCACAAATTCGCTTGTACCCACGCCCGTGGGGGCGCAAGCCGTTCCAAACCCCCGCAGCGACGGTCTCAGGGGGCCAAGGCACCCGCATGCCAAGTTTGGCGCGAGTCGGTCCAGGTGTTGCGGAGCCTATGTGGAACATACACACATACATACATGCATACGCTCTTCTTTGTATATATAGATAGATTTGAGCTGGGATTACAACGAAGAAGTGGATCAAGCCCACAAAGTTATTTGACCCCCTCCAACTTTAGTCAAATGTTCAAAAAGGATAAGCATCCCTTTTGACTTTTGGATGTAATTGCTTTGCCATGTCCAGCCACTTTGAACATTAGTCTACACATCTGAATTCTGTTCATGATAGAAGAGTAAAAATAGAGCTGAATACAGAAAGGGACATAGTTTCTAGGAGGAGATATAGTTTAGTGGAACTGCATCTACTCTGCATGCAAAAAGATCCACAGTTCAGTTCTTGGCGTTGCCAGGAAGAGAACAATTCTTGTTTGCTTCCAGTCACAAACAATACCAGAAAACAATGCTTCCAGTCAGTGTTGACCATACTGAGCTAGATGGACCAGTGGTGTGACAGTATCAGGTACCTTCCTATGAGCCTAACAGCCACAGAGGGATTGAGTATGACAGCAGGCATTTCTCTACAACCAGACATGGCTCATTAAGAGTGAGGAAAAACTTATTTGCTTCTGTTACAGCTGAGGAAGGGAAACTTTGCACAATACAAATCTCAAACACATGCCACACTACAAAGTACCTCCTGGGACCCTGGACTGTTTCATATTCATCTTGCCTTCCTCTGGGCTCACAGTCAGAGAGCTGACAGGGAGAGGGACTTCACCTCTGTGCCTACTCTGCTTCTCTTTGGCTAGCCACTAACAGCCTCGGAGATTCCTGGGCAACTGTCAAACTAGCTGGTGTGCAATCTCCCTGCTTTACCAGTCCGCCTCAGACCATATTGTGTTTTTGCAAGCCCCACCCCCATTTCATTCTGTGTACAGTTTGGGAGTCAACCTTTCAACCCAACCTCCAAATCCTCTTTCCCTTTGGATCTGAACAAGTGGCCGCAAGAATAAAACTTTCCCATCATGTTGGCCTTTGCACAGCTGGGCCACCTCAACAATAAGAATAAGTCTGATTGCATACTTGGAAAGAATATCTTTATCAAAACACAAGCTGTGTGTGCATCCTTTGACCCTTCTTCTCATCTTATAGGCCCTGGCTCTGCTTAAAGATGCACACCCCAAGGCCTACAACAAGAAGCACAATGTCTGGAGTACATTGACAAAGTAGATGGTTTAAGGTGGAGGCTAAACTCAGATCTGCACCATAGCCATTTGGACAAGTAGTATGCACATTCATATGCTCACTGCTATGGGCTTAATAATAATAATAATAATAATAATAATAATAATAATAATAATAATAATAATAATA
>JAJKFI010000045.1:4489325-4509799 GCA_029204185.1 Lerista edwardsae
TAATAATAATAATAATAATAATAATAATAATAATAATAATAATAATACTTGGATTTATATACCGCCTTTCTTAGGTCACCAGATTTCTCTAGTGACTATAACTCAAGGCGGTTTACAGAGGCAGACTTTATTCAGAAACCCGAAGGTTTTTACAATGTATACAGAAATGTTCTATCTTTCAAGAACTACACACATACAGATGGATCTTTCTGGATTTAGTCCTTCTTTCTGGCCACCCGTTTGTCTTCTTGCTGGCTGATAAACTGCTTCCCTGCTCCCACCAGAGAAGCGGCTGAACTTTGGCACAACTCCCCCTCACACAAGGCAGCCGAAGCTCAGCTGTTAATCAACTTATTTGGCAAGCTTTCACTTTTCCTTTTCCACTTTTCCTTTCTCCAACATGAAAACCTGTAGTGGGAATAAAATTAAGCTTAAACCCCCACACATGCTGGCTTTTGGGGGAAATGGCACTAGCCATGTACCTCCCCTAACCCCAAAATTCAGCATTGTATCCTGGCTCAAGGCCTCAACCAGTCGAAGATTGGCAACCCAAAAGGATCAAGACAGCTTGTTGTCGCGGACCCACACAGGTGAAGCTTCATGTTGGCCTTAGCCATACCAGC
The DNA here is from genome assembly GCA_029204185.1 of Lerista edwardsae. Taxonomy (NCBI): domain Eukaryota; kingdom Metazoa; phylum Chordata; class Lepidosauria; order Squamata; family Scincidae; genus Lerista; species Lerista edwardsae. The sequence continues at coordinate 4,489,949 of JAJKFI010000045.1, forward strand.
CAAGGGGTTCGCCAGCTAGCATCCCAAACCGGACAGGAATTGTAAGACCTGGCTTGCCCCTTGACCTTGCTGACCTACAGGATGTATGCAATCACACCTATCTACCCAGCCAGCACGTGACTTGCCAACACCCTTACCAAGTACCCTGAAAATATCCCTCCACAGATGCCAGTCTGAGGTAGGTGAAAAAACTTCTGCCCAAAAGCCAATCAGGGCGAGAGCAAAAAATTCCTATCCGGTCTCCAAAAGGGCAACCAGCTACTCTCAGACTATACACAGGGTGGGTGGGTGGGGCTTGCAAAAAGGCCGCGGACTGAGCCTGGAGACCCCTCGGACTCCCGCTCTTAGCCACGCCACGCCCCAGCAACAGAAGGCAGCCAATGGCAGCCACGCATTTTCCCACCCTTGCCCTGCGAGCCGGAGGGGCCCTGCAAAAGGAGGCGAGGGCGAAATAGCCCCCACCGTCATTCTTCCTATACTGTGTTCCAGGATCGCATCAAGGGCCACTTTTGTTCACAGCTTGAAGTGATCATCTTCCCAGGTGTCCACAAGTCTCTAATTCTGCTGAGCCCCAAACCTTCATTATGGTAGAGGATGGGGTGGTGTGATTATGTTCATCACAAAGTAGGGGTGTTCCTTCCTTATCCACAAAAAAATACAGTCACCTTGATTGAGGGCAGGCAGCTCAGTGTGATCCTTCGCACTTGCTTCACATTGTAGGTTTTGATCTTGCATAAAAGGATGATTGGCATTGGGAATATTTGTGCTTGGAAGAGAACCCTCTAACCCTACCCTTCTTCCCCTAAATGTGAAAAACTACCAGTGCAGTAATGGTATATTGGATGTGAACTAAGCAGACCTGGTTGCCAATCCCCACTCGCCCATGAATTTCATCGGGAGACCTTGGGAGAGTAAACATCATGCTAACCATTTTGTGACGGATGTTTTGCACATCTCTCACAGCTCCCTACCAGCCTCAGTGCCACTACTATCCGTGTTGTAAACCGCAGAGATGGCCACCATCTCGGGAAGTGCAACAGCACACTAACATTCCCCATACACAGCATCTCTCAGTCGCTTCATTTACCAAAACACTGTCCTTTTGGTTCCTTATCTGCGCGTCTCTCATTGGTGTTCAGCAGGGAGAGAAGGACAAGGCCAGGAATTATTACAGATATCAGTTAAAGCCAATTCACTCTAGTGTAGGTTCTTAACACACTGGAATGTTTTTTCCTTGGTCAAGCAATCACACATGTTCAATAATTTACAGTATAAAAGGCTGTTTTGCCAGTGCCGACTGAGCAGCCCTGTGTCAGGTGCCCAAGCTCAACATTGGGGTTCAGAATGCAGGTCTTAGGAAATCGGGAGGATCCTCTCTTTGATCTGTATCTTCCATATGTAAATACACTTTCCTGGACTCATGGGAGAAATGATGAATTTTTCATACTTCCCTGAGATATTCTGGTGCTCCCTTTCATGGTTTCAGGATAATTGAAAAGACATGGAGCCAGACGATCTAGCAGGAAAACTCTTTATCGTTTTTATCGTTTATCTCAAGGAATGTAATGTTGGAAACAAAATGTGTTATTTTTCTTTCATTTCCTTGTTCTAAAATGTATAAGATGACAACTGGACCATGTGCTCTTGGTCAGTTGTCTTTTGCTCTGAGAAGCTGTCCTGTGCCATTATTTTATTATTTAACTAGCTGTAGACTCATGCCTCGCTACAGTAGGTAATAACAGGGAGGTGGGAAGCGTTGATCTCCTTACATGCAGACCACTCCTCAAGGTGTTTACAAGCGATCTGCAGTGCCCTGCAGCTCACATGAGACGTGCAAAAACCCCACATGACTGCTGGGCAGGGCTTTGCAACTCCCACAAGAGGCCCCAGCCCCCGTGCAATGGGAAGGGAGGGAGGCCTGGATGGTGGGGTTGGTGAGGAGAGACCCCCTGTCAGAGACACACCTTCAGTCTTTAAGAGATGAGAGCCTGCCCTGTGCTAGGTGTTGAAGGCTTGAGTGAATGAGGGATTCTGGATGGAATGGAGTTGGCAAGGAGAGACCTCCCCCCCCCCCCCATTAGAGACATGCTTTCAGACTTTAAGAGAGTCTACCTTGTGCTGGGTGCTGAAGGCATGAGGGAGGGAAGGAGCCTGGACAGGGGGGTTGGGGACTAGAGACCCCCCCCCCAATCAGATACATGCCTTCAGAGACCACAGTAGCACAGAGGAAAAAGCCAGCCAGGCCTAGGTAATGGGAAGGGTTCTACTGTTATTTTTCTGTTATTTCAGTTATAACCCCTTGCCATATTTGCTTTGCTACGGTATGTAATTAAATCCATTTTGACACCAATAACATGTTCATGTTCAGGTTGAATTTCCTTCTGATTCTTCACATGAAATTTTGGGTTGAGTTTTTCAAGATGCTTAACCCTCTAGAAGGTCCAGTTGTGTCCCTGGTGCCCTATCCTGCTATAGTGGGTAGGGAATAAGGCCTCCATATCTGGCAGCCTCGCCTCCACACTCTTGAAGCCGGGGGTCCTATCTGAAGAGGGGCTGTGGGCGCGGGACCGGGCTGTAAAAACACCCCTTCTGACCTGACTGGCCATGCCACAATGCTTCGAGCAGCCCTCTTGAGTGCAGAGTCATTTTCCAGACATGCGCTGATATATATAGCATCCTATATAATTCTGATACAAAATAAACAAATTAAACCTGCTCCTGAAAGTGGGCTTCCGGCCCAGCTTATCTGCATTTCTGAAATTGTTTGATTTATACTCAGGTGGCATTGCCAGTTTATCCCCAGTGAGGGGATCAGATCAGTGGTGGGATCTAACGGATCCAAGAACCGGAACGGTGACCGGGACTCACCTTCGACTGGCACGTGTCGGGACTGTTCAAAGCGGCCCAGCCGCACCCCGCAACCCGTCCCTTTGGTTTCACCGCCATTCCTTTGGTTCTGCTGCCTTCTGCGCCACGTCCATCACGGAGCCAGTGACGAATGGCAGCAAGTGGGTGGAGCCAGCCCTGATTAGGTTCAGGAACGACCGTTCCGGCGCGTTCCTGCTGGATTACATCACTGGATGAGGTTTAGGGACATCCAGATCAATAGGTACCAAGCCATTGGGGAAAACACCAGATCCGTCATCACACCAACTGAATAGGTGGAGCCAATGCTGGGGGTAAAGGGAATTACTCTGAAATTAGGTCACAGTATGAAGCCACCAGCTTTTTTCCTCTTCCTCATCCTCCCTGGGGCACCTGGGAGGCACCACGCTGTGAGATACAGGAAGCTGGACTAGATGGGCCTTTGGCCTGATCCAGCAGGCTCTTCTTATGTTCTTATGTTCTCCCTGCTCCAGGAAGGCAAGTTTTTTTTTATCCTCAGCATTTCCCTATGGCGAGCATCTGGCCCGATGGAGCCAAATGTGCTTAGGACTGCTAGCTGGATATTCCAGGGGTCTTGATTCTTCACAAAAAAGGGGGCTCCTTTAAGATACCTCCCAGGCCCAGCAGTTGTTCTCACAGACCTCTACCAAGCAGTTACCATAACTCTTTTGCTGGACATGAGAATCTCACTGTTTTTCCTGCAATAGGAAAAGAGAGAGTGAAGCTGAATTCTGCTAGGCCAGCAGTGGCTATCCAAAGCCTTTGTCTTTCCTAGTCCTGCACTTCCACCCTTGGCCATGAAGCTTCCTGGGTGATGTTGGGTGACTATCTCTCAGCCTAAGCAACCTTACAAGATTGTTGTGAAGATATGTCGTTCAAATAAATACAGAAAGGATGAAGGAGATGCCTTATCAAGCCTCCAGGTATCTTGGAGGAAGAGTGAGAAATAAATAAATAAATAAATAAATAAATAAATAGGTGCAATCCTTTCCCCCAGAAATGTTGGGATTGAATATGGAATTGTAGGCATTCAAATCAGGATCTCCACTGCAGAGCTGTGGCATTTTCAGAGATGTCTCCATCTCTACTTAATTCTCCCAGGCAATTTCCTGAAGGAATCAGATGTACACAGCAGTGAGAAATGGCTGGTGCTGTTCCTGATGATTAAGCTATTGAGCAATTTGAACCAAGCAGTGGCTTGCAATATCCCACTCTGTCTCCTTCCTCCTACAGCACCAGTTTCTACCACTGGCCTTATACACCCACATTTCGGTATTCACGGCTTCAGCATTCTTCAGTGTTGATACTGAATCAGGGTTTGAGACGAGAATTATAAAGGGGCCATGTGAAAATCCTATGATACTCTGAAGGAAATCTGTTCCTGCTTTCATGCATTGGAGATGTGACATTGTCTGAGATGTGACCCTTTGAAATCTCCATTACGTTTCACTTACCAGAACAGAGCTGAGAACAAGCCAAGAAATTCTACGCAGGCTGAGCTTTTTAGCAACCAAACTCCCATGGCCCAGCCAGTATAGAAGGGATTGGTGACCCTGTGGGCTTCCTCCTTCTCATGGAACAGCAGCAACTGCAGGGCGCAAAGGAGAAAAATGTGTGCTCAATTGGGGTGGGGACCATAATGCACACTTTGGTTCTCTCCTCCAGCTGTTCTGCCAAAAAAAAATGTATTTGGGTTTCTCTTTCATCACCCACATGTGGTTAAAAGAATATAAGCTACACTCCATGTGTCTATTGGCTTAAATTTTCACATTCATACCAGACTCTACCATATCAGAATCTACACAGATGTTAGCTATCCGTCGAGACTGCCTGCTTACAGATAAGTCATGAATGTGATGGCAAGCCACCTCCACTCTGCTGCATTTGTCACTTGCCAGGATGCCCATTCTGGCCGAGACTCAGAGCTGCATCTGGGGGCCGTGATGCCTTGGCCCTGTGCAGGGGAACCCCTGTGGGCAAAGTGGGAGTCAAGGTAGCACCCAATGCAGAGCCCTTAGAATAACCCCTGTGGGGCAGAGGCTATTTTTGGACAGTGCTCCCACCAGAGTGCACATGCTCCAGCCATGGTGCGCATTCCACAATTCACAATTCACAAACCTTTATTGGCATATAAAATATAAAGCAACCAGCAAGTAACCGTAATACAAACAACAACAAACAGTTGGCTACCTCTCCAGAGCTAGAGTAAATAATAAAATAGAATGAGACTAAAATTAAGAGTACTCTTCTATCTGTCGACGTTTTATATTAATTTTAGCTATGGAGAACAAAAACTCCGCTATTTGTTGGATAAGAATCGGATCTGAAGTCCTGAGGAGAAAATTTAACAATGCCACTTCATCCTTCAAATGAGCCCTGAACTTACAAAAGGAGAAAAACTTATAACGAGCGTAATCATGTAGGGGGCAATGAAAAAAAAGGTGGATCAACGTTTCTTGAGCCCCCGACATGCACGGGCATATTCTTTCATTAAAGGGGATATTCAGAAACCTGCCCCATAATACCTCAGAAGGCATTGCATTACATCTGGCTAAGGTAAAAACACGTCTTACATTATGGTTCAAAAGCACTGAGAAATAAAGTGGAATTGTGCCCAATCTAACAGGCATAAGCCACGGTAGTGGGAAGCGAAGGTTATTAATAGCCCTTGAGAATTCCAAGGCCTGGTTATCCCACAGTTTCTGCTTAACTTGCTTGAGGACAGCCACTAAAGGGGTGTCTCCAAGTAACTCAGCACTAAGGCCCAGTTGATTTAGTTTTCCTTCACAAAGCACATTGGAGAAAGAAGTGTCCTTTTTTAGGTGATATAGAAGACCTTTTTGGGAGTTGTTAAAATAAATCTTCAGCCAGAATCTAATAGTTCTCAGCCAGGCCAAGGTCTCTATCTTCACTTGTCCTAATTCAAGGCAGAGAACTGAGTAGGGCACTGCATTTGGTAAGGCTAAGATCTTCCTAAAAAACATAGCCTGATTTCTTTCACATACATGGTTGAATGCCTTGATCCAGACTGGAATACCATAAAGCAGTTGGTTAATGACCTTAGCATTGTAAACCCTGATGGCAGCCGGGACAAATGAGCCACCTTCTTTGTAGAAAAAACCTAGAATAGCCCGGGTAGTAATTTTTGCTGTTTCCAGTGCCATTTGGCGATGACCTACCCAAGAGTGGTTGTAAGTGAACAGAACACCTAGATATTTAAACTGTTTTACCTGTTCAACAGAATGGCCATTAAACACCCAACTTTGAGGGGACCATCTTTTGGCAAAGACCATTATTTTTGATTTTGAATAATTAAGATAGAGCTTATTCTTGGCAAAATAATCCAAACAGCCACGAATCAATCTCCTAAGGCCCACTCGAGTCCTTGACAAAAGAACCGCATCATCTGCGTATAATAAAATAGGTAGCACAATGTCCCCTAGTTTCGGGGGATGGGCATTTAACTCAGTCAAGAATGGGGCCAGATCATTCAAGAAGAGATTGAAGAGGGTAGGGGCCAATACACACCCCTGTTTCACTCCTTTATTAGTGAGAAACTCTTCAGAGAGAAGACCCTCCTGGGAACATCTGACCCTGCAGGTTGTTTTGGAGTAAAGGCATCTAATCAGCATTAGGAGGTAGGGGTCCACTCCTAGCTTTTCCATTTTACTCCACAAAAGATCTCTATCAATACTATCAAACGCTGCCTTGAGATCTAGAAAGGCAGCGTATAATTTAGCTTTAGGTTTAACTGTGTATTTATCTATCAGATGGGATAAGACTATACAGTGATCGATAGTGGAACTACCATGCCTAAAGCCAATTTGCTCCACCCCTAGGATCTCTTGTTGATCTATCCAGTGATTAAGATGTCCCAATAGGTGGCTGGCATAAAGTTTACCGACCACTGACAATAAGCTTATTGGTCTGTAGTTTTCCGGGGCCTTACGATCGCCTTTTTTATAAATTGGCACAATTATTGATTTAGTCCAGGCCTCAGGAATCAAACCTGAAATGTTCACGGCTGTAAAAATTTTAGATAGTATTGGAACCCAAAAATTCTCATCATCTCTTAACCAATCAGTGACTATTTCGTCAGGCCCAGGCGCTTTTCTCTTTTTTAAATTACGAACTAATTTGAGTACCTCCTCTTCTGAGACTTTTGTCCAATTAGGGGCAGATGGATAGCACCCGGGAGGTGAAGCACTCTCCCAATCTAAGGAGTCATCAAAAAAGAGTTGTGAAAAATAAGGTTTCCATAGATTAATTGGAACAGCCGGCGAAATATGGCAGTTATTTCTTAAGGCTCTCGTCACAATGTCCCAGAAAAGCCGGGAGTTAGTGTGTGAGGAGGCTGAGATCAGTCTATCCCATTGCTTTTTTAGAAAGTTAGTTCTTTTAGTACGTACCACTTCACGGAAAAGGGCTAAATGGGCGAAGTAGTTCTTCAGAGCATGACTGGTGTTTAATAGTCTAAATTGTCTAAATAATGCTCTGGAGTGCATTTTCTGTTCTAGGCATTCCTGATCGAACCAGTGAGATGTTGGAAGGGATTTTTCTTTTCTCACCGGAAGCTTAGACAAAGGCTGGGCAATGGCAGCTACTATAAGTTCTAAAAGGGACTCATAGGCTTCAATCAGGAGCCTAGGATTTGAATTAGAGTGTAAGATGTTCAGTAGGGAAACAGCAGGAGGTGATTTCAATACCAATTGAGCTTTGGACAGGGTATCATTATTCCAAGCATATTTACGCATCCAAACCTTGTCACTCATAGAGGGATGCTGATCTAAACAAATTAAATCAGGTAAAACCGTATTAAGGTTAGTAGAAGCATCATCACTATAAATAGGGTTCCTTGGTATTAAAGAGGATGTAGAAGGGGCTAGTTCGAGGGTATTCAATACCAGCAACAGCGGAAGATGGTCACTAATTTTGTACTCTCCAATCTCAAAATGCGTAGCATAGGTGATAAAGTCAGCTGAGATCAAAATATAATCAATGGTGCTACAGCCTCTAGGGGCCACAAAAGTGAATTCTGAGGCCTTATGGAAGAATGTCAGGCCATTAATCCAAACAATGTTATGAAGAACACAAAACTTTGCCATCTGTACCCCAGCCTCATTAACACAATGATCCTTAGAAAGTCTGGGGTACTCACAGTACGATGGAAGGGTCGAAAGGCTGCCTCCTTTAAGCATTTTATAAAAGACTTCAGAGCCATTGCCGACCCGAGCATTCGCATCAACTCCCATAAGAATGACATCATGGGGATACTTAGCTGTCAGTCTTTCCAGCATGAGAGCTAAGGTTGCCCACATTTGGGACAGATGCAATTTATCTGAATAAGGGGGGAAATACACATTAAAAAGAAGAGTACAAATAAAATGAGTGTGCAAACGCACAACTAAAATATAATTTAAATCATGACATTCATCGACGAACTCAGCTTTAAGAGAAGACCTAATCAAGGTCGTCACTCCTGCCTGATACCGGCCAAATCTCTTTCTTCTAAATGCAGGAATAGAAAATGTTTGAAAGTCGGGCAAAAGGATAGGGTCTTTAGCCCACGTTTCCTGTAGACAAAGTATATCGGCACCCAGAAGAAAGTTTACAAATTCAGTGTTACGGGCCTTATTTTCCCACCCCGCAACATTCCACGAAAGCATCTTCAAAACGGGTCCAGGCCAACGCCCAAGTTGAGAAGTCAATTCCAAATGAGTAGTAGAAAAATTGGAATTCAGTCAGGTCTCCTTCGTGCGGGGAGAGGACCCCACCGGGTCAAGTGGACTGGATTCACAAGTAGCATCCAACAAAAGGGGAGCCGAAGTGGTAGGTAGATCATAGTTATTACAATCAGTAGAGATTTCCTCAGAGAGGGACAGGTTCAGCCGCCTGGGGTGCATCTTCTCCTTTACGGTGGTGAGAGAGGGGTATGAAACATCTTCCACAGGGGCAACATCCCTAGATGCAGTGGTCGTTGGTTCGGCCTCCATCGCTTCTCCAGGCAAGATATCATTTTGGCTCTCAGAAATGCTGGAGGCTTCTAAACTGAATGGAAGATCTTTCTTAGGCTCCGTAGGTACAGAACAAGGAGTTGGTGGCGTATAGGCCGATGATTGCACTATGTTGTCAGCTTTTTTTCGGCATATCGGTTTCAATCCTATTTGCCTGAAAGCTCTCTGGGCCATTATATTGAACTGTCTCAACAAGGAACGAGATGCCAGAAGCCTCTTGGCCAACAGCGATGTTTGAAAGCAAATGTACAATCTTTTGTGGGATCCCGTGGAAGGAAGATAATAAAAGTTTAACAGAGTATTTGAATAAGCTTTCATCTTCAGCAGCTGTGAGAGGGAGGCCGAAATCCTAGTTTTGTTAGTCCATAGGTGGCCATCACCTCGTGGGATGAAGAGTAGTATATCAGATGGCACCCATATTAAGTGTAAATCAGAAGATGTCTGCTGGAAAGCTGGTGTTATGCTATGAATTGCTTGTGTAGAGCCAGAGTCTTGACCACAAGGCTTGTTAGAGGAACGAGAAAACAATAGAGGAACATCTCTTTGTTTTTCTAATGCCCTGATAGTGGGCTGAAGTTGTTCAGAGAGCTTAATCAGTTCATTATACATAGATGTTAGAAGCTTCTCTTGTTTTTGGCAGCGTTCCAACAAGACCAAAAGGGTTTGTGCAGCAATAAAGCATGCTTCTGCCGGCTGCTCTTGAGTGCACAAAGAATCTGCCTGTGGAGGGGGGGAGGGGTTAGCTACTTCTTCTACCCCTATTAACTCTCGTAGAAAAGAAAGACTTCTTCGAAAGTCCTTGGTCTGGGGCTTATCACATTCCTCCAATGCTCTTGGCAGTGAGCAATCAGCAGGGGAGTCAAGGAGTTCATTTGATAAATTAATCGGCTGAGAAGATAGTTTACAGCCTGCCTGGAGCCGAGACGACCCAGCCGGTAGAATGGGGGAGGAAGCCTTGGAGAGGAAAGGTTCGATAAAAACCTGTTTCTTAGCCTCTTTAAGATGTTTTTTTCTCCTCTTAGTTGTATTAAGAGGTCTAGAGTTCACAGGGGAGATTGCTCTCGCTCTTTTCTTCCTTTTAATAGCAAGCATACTGAGAAAAAGGTACCTCAATATTAAGAGCTGGTGAATACACGTCTGGTCAGGCGGCCATCTTCAACCACTAAGTCCTAAAATCGGCGCAGTCAACCGGTGCGCATTCCAAGCGGTGGCTGTGAGTGCACACACACTCTTAAAAGCAGGGAGCAACTGGTGGGCCCTGGAGACAGCGGTGTGTGAGAGGGAAAGCGGGGCCTCACGGTACTTATGACGACGCTGAAGGACTCGCTGGACACCCGAAGATGTTCTGCATAAGTTGTAAGCACTTTGACACTCATGGAGCCCTCCCCGTTTCCTCATGCGTCTGTAGAGTGGTGGTGCTGACGACCCGATTCTTTGTGCAGCAGGCGGCAGTGCGCGGCGGGCTTGCCGCAGTCTGGGCTCCTTCGCCTCGCAGGGGTCCGGGTTGAGACAGGGAGGTTGCTCCGTCCGGGAGTACCCCTGTCTGAGTTTGCCAGGAGTTTGCTGGTGCGGCAGCCAATCGCTGCGGGCCTCATTCCTCCCGCTCCAGGCCCAGCTGCCTCCCCAGGTGTTGTGCTGGTTCCGGCTCTGCCCAGGTGTTGTGGTCCCTTCCCGCGAGACTTCAGCGTGTCACGTCCTGTGTAGACGCCACAGTGGAGCACTTTTTTGGTATGTCTCTCATTCCAGGCTCAACTCAGCAGGTTGCCAATTAACAGAATCAAAGGAGGGCCGAGAATGACCTCTTCCTGGGATGACTCATCACCAGTGGCCTTATAAGGCAAGGAGAGTGTCCCTAGGAGCATCAGGAGTAGGGCAGGGAACTGGTGGCTTAGCAAGGAAGAGACCCTCATTGCTTGCATGGCATGTGTCTGGAAAAAAACAGGGAGCAGCAATGTAAATATCATATATTTCTTGCTTCTTCACCCTGTACAAGGACACCATGCACTGAAACATGAGATTATGATGAAACATGAGGCCCAGATGGTATACACCCAAGAGTAATTAAGGAACTAAAGAATGAAGTTGCTGACCTCTTAACTAGAGTATGCAACTTGTCCCTTCAAACGGCCACGGTGCCAGAGGATTGGAGGATAGCCAATGTCACGCCAATCTTTAAAAAAGGGAGAAGGGGGGACCCTGGAAACTACAGGCCGGTCAGCCTAACGTCTGTTCCGGGTAAGATGGTGGAAAGCCTCATCAAAGATAAAATCCTAAAACACGTAGAGGAACAAGTACTGCTAAAGGAAAGTCAGCATGGCTTCTGTAAGGGTAGGTCTTGCCTCACAAACCTTTTGGAATTCTTTGAAAAGGTCAACAGGCACGTGGATGTGGGTGAACCTGTGGATATCATATACCTAGATTTTCAGAAGGCATTTGACAAGGTCCCCCACCAAAGACTGCTGAAGAAACTTCACAGTCAGGGAATAAGAGGGCAGGTCCTCTTATGGATCCAGAATTGGTTGAGGGCCAGGAAACAGAGAGTGGGGGTCAATGGGCAATTTTCACAATGGAGAGAGGTGAAAAGTGGAGTGCCCCAGGGATCTGTCTTGGGGCCCGTGCTTTTCAACTTATTCATAAATGACCTGGAGACAGGGATAAGCAGCGAGGTGGCTAAGTTTGCAGATGACACAAAACTTTTCCGGGTGGTAAAAACCAGAAAGGATTGTGAAGAGCTCCAGAATGATCTCTCCAAGTTGGAGGAATGGGCAGCCAAATGGCAGATGAGTTTTAACGTAGACAAATGTAAAGTGATGCACGTTGGGGCCAAAAACCAAAACTTTACCTATAGGCTAATGGGTTCTGAGCTGTCTGTGACAGCTCAGGAGAGAGATCTTGGGGTGCTGGTGGACAATTCAATGAAGGTATCAACCCAGTGTGCGTCAGCAATTAAGAAGGCCAATTCCATGCTTGGGGTCATTAAAAAAGGGGTTGAGAATAAAACAGCCAATATTATCATGCCATTGTACAAATTGATGGTAAGGCCACACCTGGAATATTGTGTCCAGTTCTGGTCGCCGCATCTTAAAAAGGACATAGTGGAGTTGGAAAAGGTGCAGAAGAGAGCGACAAAAATGATTACGGGGCTGGGGCACCTCCCTTATGAAGAAAGACTGCAGCGTTTGGGGCTCTTCAGTCTAGAAAAAAGGCGCCTGAGGGGGGACATGATTGAGACATACAAAATTATGCATGGAAGGGATAGAGTCGATAGAGGGATGTTCTTTTCCCTCTCTCAAAACACCAGAACCAGGGGGCATCCGCTAAAACTGAGGGTTGGGAGAGTTAAAACAGATAAAAGGAAGTACTTTTTTACCCAGCGGGTAGTTAATCTGTGGAACTCCTTGCCACAGGAGGTGGTGATGGCATCTGGTCTTGATGCCTTCAAGAGGGGATTGGACAGATATCTGGAGGAAAGGTCCATCGTGGGCTATAGGCAATGATGGATTGTGCAACCTCCTTACAAAGGTGATGGGCTACTGGTACCGGGTGCAAGGGAGTGGCAACAGGATGCAAGCATCTTGTAGTCTCATGCCTTCCTGGGGCACCTGGTGGGCCGCTGTGAGATACAGGAAGCTGGACTAGATGGGCCTTTGGCCTGATCCAGCAGGGCTCTTCTTATGTTCTTATGTTCTTATTACGTATGAGGTGGACACTCCCCCCAATACCTGGTTTCTGTGCTGTTTTAACTGATGTTATTTTAATGTTTTTAATATCTAGTTTTAATATTGCTTTTATTCACTTTGTAAGCCACCTTGAGTCCCCTTTACTGGGGAAAAAGGTGGCATAAAAAATTTAAATAAGTTGATATTCTTCAGGTGAATTTCATAAAATGTGAATTGTGCCTTCACATTCCATGGCTTTTCTCTCCTTGGAAAGAACAGCAAAAAATACACATCCCTGGATACAGTGATGGGGAAAGCGGAATGATGATGGGGAAAAGTATCGGCTGGGCCTGTACAATACTCCATCCTTTCATATAGGCCCCTGGCTCTGTTATTCCGCTGTTCAGTTAAGACAGGTACAGGTTCATGGTACATTACAGCCATGTATGCAGTATTAAAGCCAAAAGCAGAGGCCATATAAACACTGGCAAGGAGTTGCCCAATCAACGTTAAGAGGCTTTTTATGGCCAAAAGGAACATTGGTTCCAGATGTGGGGCTAATCTGAGTTGCTGAAAAACACATTACCCAGATCCCAGTTATGACATTGAAGCAGGGCAGGTTGGGGAGAAAACATATCCTTAGCCCCCAGCGTGCGGGGAGCTAGATTGGGGGAAACGGTCCTAGCCATCTTCCTCCCCTGTGAGTTTCTAGGGCAAACCATCCAACTCTGGGCCATACTCAGTCATGGACTGAGACAGCCTTTCATAGTTGCCCCCAAAGGGTCAAGGCAGCTGAACTGGTTAGCCCGCAGGACGAACCTTGTGCAGCCTTGCCAGTCCAGTCAAGGGGCTTGCCAGCTAGCCTCTTCGAGCTGGTAAAGCATCATCAGAGGCGGAAGGGTCACCCCCTGACCTTGCTGCCTCAGATTGGACACCGAGATTGGACTACCTACCCTATCCCACACGCATCACGCCAAGTGACCAATATTAGAAACCTTCTGCTTCAAAAACCCACCCCGCTCCACGACATTCTGGGGTAGGCGAAAAAACTGCCATCCACGGCCAATCAGTATGACAGCAAAAAATTCCTACTCGGCCCTATAACCAGCAACCAGCTAATCTCAGACTGTATGAATCTTTTTCTCTCTGATCAGTAGAGCTAGCAGATGCTAAATTTCATGAGTTCAGCTTGCTTTGCGGGCTCATGTGCTCAACTCAAGCCTCACTTTGGCCCACACGCGCAGGAAACCCAGAGAGGAACTTGGCAAACAAGCCGCCAAGATTGAAGGCTCTGCACCTGCACCACCTGGATTGAGGGGAAGGAGGCATACAAAAATCTTTTGGCACCCCCACTTGAATTATGCCACAGTGTAATGTGCATGAATCTGTCAAATATAAAATGGTTTAACTGTCAAGAGTAAACAATGAAAACATTTATTTGAAAGATTTGTATCCTGCCTTTCCTTTGCCTTAGCATAAAGGACAAAATCTGCTGTTTGGACGCAGGACTCCTGTCTCAGGTTGCAATCCTATTATATCCATCCTTACCTGGGAGGAAGTCATACTAAATTAAGTGGGACTGACTTCTGAGTATACATACATAGGATTGTGTTGTTAGTTCTATCAAAAGCAAAGCAATAACACTTGGTTGCCTTAATATTTGATGGATTGTGCCATTAATAGGGGTGGTTATTTTTTGTTTTTTGTTTTTTGTTAAACACCGCATAAAAAGACAAAACACTGCCTTTTGGGCATTAAAATATTTGAATAAAAACACAAAGCATCACATTTTTGTATTGAATATATTTTTCAAAAATTAAAATAAGATTACTTTTCTGATTAGTACACTTTTAAAACATTTAAAATTAATTAAAATGAGAACTTAGAATGAGAATGTAAAATAAAAACAGATAACACTACAATTTGCTATTTTAATCAATTGGGGGAAAAAATCACCAACAATCACCCTAGCTATTAAGAGTGAAAAAAAAAAAACTTAAGCAAAAAATGCCACCCAGGGGAACACAAAGGCTTTAAGTTTTGTCTGCATTTTATTATAATGCTGTGAACTACTGAACTAGATTCCAGCTATTGTAGAATTATTACAGCTTTATTGCAGGGTCTTACCATCCTCCAATGTCCAGTGCCAAAGTTACATGACCATGTGATAGAGATGTGAGCACATAGAGAACCACCAACTAGGTGGCAAACATTTTAGAAAGAGCCATGTTTTGAATTTCACTAAAGTATTCTTTTTAACCATAATTCATAGAAATACCTCATAGTTAAGGTGACGGTCGGGCACAACTCTCCCTCAGTGGAGCCTTTCTCTACACAATCAAAGCGATTGGGGATCAATCATCACTATCAATCACTAGTATTTATATACCACTTTTCAACACAAGTTCACAAAGCGGTTTACAGGCAAATAATAACATTAAAGTTAACTGGCTCCCTGTCCCAAAAGGGCTCACAATCTAAAAGAATGGAGAACACCCCCAGCAACAGCCACGAGAAAGACACTGCGCTGGGGTGATGAGGGACAATTGCTCTCCCCCTGCTAAATATAAGAGGACACCACTTGAAAAAGTGCCTCTTGCCCAGTTAGCAGGGGATGATAGAAACACCTCATGGGCGGGATCTGCCCATCTCCAAAGCCTTCCATTGGCTGCAGGAAAGGCAGTGGGTGGGCAGAACTCTCCCTCGGTGGAGCCTTCGTCTGCATGAATAGAGCAACTGTGCAAAGAAGCGCTCTGCAGATGGAGAAAAAGGAGCTCCTGGGACAAAATTCTTAACTGGGTGGGACACTGGGACAGGACTGGAAAACTGGGAAAATGCCAGTGAAACCGGGACGCCTGGCAACCCTATTTATTGGTAGCAACTAACCTTAGTGGTGGACTCGCTTCCCCCTTCCCAAAAGAATGGCAATATCCTTTTGCAATAGGAAGGGGGCCTTTTGCTGGTTACCCTGCTATTTCCCTCTCTCCCATTCCAAACAGAAGGAAGGAGGTATGTGTCGGTATATAGCGAGTGGGGAGAGGATGCTCCAGTGGCACCAGGTGCTAGACTGATTAGAGACTTCTCCAAAGCCACATTTGTTCCCAATCCTCAGTCTTAGCAGCACCTTTCCTCTGCCCAAGGCAGCCACATCTTGTGTGGAAACTCCATATTATCTGCACTTGCAGCTCATTCTGCAAAAGCGAAGCTTTAATTGTGTTAGAGAGCTTTAGAGAAGAAGCTACCAGGAAGTCTCATTCTCACCAGCTCAGATAACGTTTGGCTTTCCAGATGGCCTTTTGGCTCCATGTCCCTGGCTCCGGATCCCTGTAACAGAAAAAGTACATCGGCTCTCGCTTACCCCATCATACAGTGGATGCCCCCTTCCTCTTTGATCTGCATCCTGATGGGAACGTCAGAACCGAGCAGGATCTGAATTATGCCATTGTGTTGAAGCCAGCAGTTGCTTGCTTTCTGCTGGGTGCAATTACAGTTGCTGGCTTATAGTTTTGGTCTATCAGAGAAGGAGAGAGAAGTGCATTAGTAACAGTTTTTAGCTAATTATGTCCATTTAGAAGCTGTGAATGCCCCTTAGAAATCTTGCTCATTTGTTGAAGTTGCTGAGATTTAGGACTAGTTCAAGGCAGTTTGCTGCTACAAGTGAGAGTCCAAACATATAATCCAAAATCTGTTTCAGATTTTGAAGCACAATTAGGAGTTGTATAAAAAACACAGCTTGACCAGATTCCGTCATGGCAACATATGAAAAAATGAAGTTGTATACTGTGAATGAAGGTTCTCTACAAATCAACGTATCTGGCAATCTTTCACTTTTCCTTTTCCAATGCTACTTACCCAATGCTCCCACATATGTGGGTGGTAGCTTTTTTGCCTAGTTTACCTGTGCATGAGGCAGGGGATGAGCTTTCAGCCTATTGACTGAACAGAGGGAGGCACAGGGAGTGCTGGCTTGAAGCATAGCCACCTTTCGACAATCGAGCTGTTGTGAGCATGTGAGCCGTCATGGCACTCAGCTTTAATGTAGTTGGTATTTGCCTTGAAAGCCTGATCCTCTTCTTTAGTCTTGTGCAAGCACCAAAAGTCATGATGATGATGATGATGATGATGATGATGATGCAGAATGGCATCTGAAACAGCAACAGCAGCAAGATGACTAGCATCGTTCTCAGAAGGAGCAGTTGTGGTTCAGCTTCTCCCACAGGACATACAAGCGAAAAAGAAACACAAAACAAAAATAGAATTAAAAGGATTAAAAGAATATGGGAAAGGGCTTTAGGGTTGAAGGAAGGGGATGAGTACAGTTGCTGCAGCTGGGATCGGGACCCCTGTGGTGTTCCCCGCTTCTGGTTATAGTGGGGTTTTAGCCTGCCCAAAGTGAGCCCCATCCTTTTTTACTTCGACTGTATGGGTAGTGTAGTTTAGGGGCTTCCTAATGACTCCTCAGACTGAACTGGCACTGCCCTATTTTCTTTTGGGTTTTAAGCCACTTCTTTGGGTGTTGAAGTAGGGCTTAAAAACAAACAAGAACAGGGTGCCCTGCTGTGGCTGCACGGTTAGGAAGCCATTTTGTTGACTGGCCAGTGTGGGTTCCAAGACCTCTGAAAAAAGAGGGAAGTTGGAGTGATTTAGAACTTTGGGGTGTCTTCTAATATGACTGGTAGAGAGCAGTAGTTTTGCTGGTGATTTAGACCTGTTTTTTTCTCAACCTAGTGAGAAAATAGGGGAGAAAACACCCCACCCCTGGCCAAGTGGCAGCAGGGCCACCGAGAGGATTATTAAGTGCTGGAACAAGACTAATATGGCCTCCCTCACCTACACATGGACACAAATCAATAATGTCTTAATTGTACATTTATTAATTACATTCAAACATACTTGCAAATATATTAAAAAGAGGACAGGTACTTCTGTAAAAGATAATAAAAACAATAATACACATTAGTATATAAACAATAATGAAACAATATACATAAGCAATGAATTTAATTCTAGATTTATTACAAGCTCATAACAGTTATTATAGTTGAGATGTAATGTCATTTATATTCTTCTAAACAAAGGTGCTTTCCTAGCCGTTTTCCTGGCAAAATTGTGAATCACATCATCAAAATCAATTGTTTTTGCAAGATCAAACTCAATACTGAGTCTTGCCAAATCTACCAGTCGCCCCTGTGACATGGTCGATATGTAATTTTTTATCAGCTTTAGTTTGCTGAATGAGCGCTCTGCAGAGGCGACAGTGGCAGAAATTGTTAACAGAATACGGAGGCAGACACATATTTTGAAAGAGTCCTTCCAGCTTGTATCTTTTCAAGCAATTCAGTAGCTCCAATGGACTCAGTTGGCCCTCTCCAAAATTTGCTTGATGAACAGATGGCAAATGACTTATCTCCATTACAAGATCTTCATTGATATCAGCGGGATATTGATCTGCCAGTAATTTTGATTTTTCTTTCAGTTCATCTTGAGGAATTGATAGGTACTTCCAGAGGAAGCTGAACTTCTCAGATATGTTCACTGCAGCATTGATACGAACAGTCAGTCCACCAATAACATTATCCAATATTACATAGAAGACAGACTTCCGGAAATATGCTTCCTCAGGGGATTCATCCATTTCATCTTGTTCTGACAAATCTGCTTCTGTAGCATCTTCATCATGGAACCTCTTTCTTTTGCGTTTTGCTTCACCCCGAGTTCCAGAGAGTTTCACTTCTATGCACAAATTAGAAGCAACATTCTTAGCTTCGCTCCACATACTTTTCCAGCTGTTCCAAAGATTTGTCAGTTCTGAAATCAAGCTTTTTAAGTTGGACACTTCGACAGCCAGCGTTGCATTTCTGGACTGAATAACCTTGTTACAGATAGCAACTGGAACTAATACTCTGTACCATACAACAGACATTATCACACAAATGAAGGATGTGACATAAGACAAAGCACCTTTAATCTCTGTTCTTGTTTTGGCAGTTAGGTTCAACTCCAAGAGGTTTTCTAATGCTAATTTGATGCCTGGCAGGTGGGCTACAAAGGGCTTTATACTTTCAACACGGTCTGACCATCGTGTGTGAGACATGCTGTGAACAGAACAGCCAATACACTTCTGCAAGATTTCCCATTGCTGTGGACTAGAACTAAACAAGTTGTAAACAGTTTGTACAGTTCCAAAGTATGTTATGGCTACAGGAATGCATTCTGCGGCATCTTTTCCACACAAATTGTGTGGTATCCACATGGTGAAAATAAAGCTGTTTCGCATTGCTCAAGGATTCTTGCTTGTACACCTTTTATTTATATTGTCCTGCCATGTTGGCTGCATTGTCATAGCCCTGTGCACGACAATCCGACAGTGGTATATCATGTTCTTTCAATGTTTCTACTATCATCTGTGCTGTCATTTCCTGTTTTATGGCTTGTGTCAACAAACCGAAAAAATCTTTCTACAATTTCATACTGGTTTTCATATGGTATTACAGAACACAAAAGAAATGTTGTTTGTTCAACATAGGATGAATCTGGCATGGTGTCGCTCCCAGGCGCCGGCCTGACTGCAGTGCAGTTAGCGAAAAAAGACCCCTCAAATTTCGATAATTGCAATAAAAGCTCTTTCAACTGTTTGTGACAGTACTAGGTGTGCGTATTGGCAGGAAATAACTTTAACCAACTTCTGACTACCAGAAGTGGGTCATTTCCAAGATGGCAGCCTCAAAATGGGCCGAAATCATGCAAAAGTGCCATTCCCAAGCTCAGAAACAGTCTAACCGCAGGTCTGACAGCTGTTTCTGTCAGAGCTAGGTGTGCTTAGTGACAGGGAAAAAACTTGACCAACTTTGGACAACCAGAAGTGGGTCATTTCCAAGATGGAAGCCTCAAAATGGGCCAAAATTGATGGGATGTTTAATAAATCCTGACTGGTAATGGGGGAAAGCAGAGTCTTTGGTGCAGCGTGTTCCCCTCTGAGAATTACCTCAGGATCTTTCTCTCTCACTCTCACTCAGTCTCAGGCTGTTTGCTAGGAAATAAATACGCAGGCACTGGTAAAGCTTTGTTTCAAACTTGTAACAGTTTACTTACAGTATATAACTTGAAACATATTTTACAGCTTCTGACAATCTGGTCAGAGGTATGCCTGTAACTTAGTATTAATCATGCCCTAGATAGCTGCATGATCTTGCATGCTAGTATGTGAGTCAAAATGGCCGCTCTGCCTCAGAGCTTCTTAGTTGGCATCTCACTGCTACGAGGACAAGCTGGAAAGAGAGGTACAATGTATC
>JAJKFI010000045.1:4515821-4547659 GCA_029204185.1 Lerista edwardsae
TTACATATATAATTACTGTTTCAAACTATCTTGAACTGGCAATGACTATATATATATGGTTACATTATATCTCTGACAGGATTTTATACAGAGCTAGTAGTGTTTGCTCCCTTCTCCTTCATGTCAGCAGACAGAAAAAACACAAGAACCAGTCAACTGTCATCCTTCTACAGTTAAACTGTCATAACCGACCACACCCACCTGGGCATTCTAATCAAGCTGTTTTCTGACCAATCAGATGGAAGTGCTTACTGTTACCATATATACATGTAATACTGCCCCCTCTGAACAGCAGACGGAGTTGCTTATATATCCAACAAATGACACCATGGTTTGTGATGTGGTTGCTGGGGATGTTTTACTTAAAGATTTAGGCGTATCTTTCTTTTCTTTATCTTTGGGTATCATTTTAACTATTACTTCAATAGCAATTCAAGCAAATAATACTCCAATATAATACAATAACAAACAAATTATTTCAGATCAACTTTGCTTCTATACAGCCTTCTATTGATATGTATCAATTCCCCCAATCCAAACCACACAGTCAAATTAGCAAGCTACAATTTTATTTCAGTCCATCAAACAACTCATCCAAAATATGTGGATTCCAGACCTCTCTTTGAAATCCACATACACACACACAAAAGAAGAAGAAAAAAGTTCCACCAAAAAAAGTTCCCTTCCGCAAAATCAGAGTTCAGTCCAAGGTTGAGTCTTCTCCCTTCTCCTCTCACTGTCTCTGTCTCTGTCCCTTATAAACACTCTTCTTCCCAGGAAAATCCAAGCCCTGTCTCATAATCCAACCACGCACCAATCTTCTGATCCAAACGCCTGATACTCCATAATTTCAGAATCCTAAAATAAAAACAACCCACCAAAGCAGAAGCTCCCCCCACAAACCAAAAAAGAAAAAGAAAAAAGAAAAATCTCAAAAGAGCAAAAAAATTCTCAAAGGTGCAAAAAAAAAATGCTATCCAATAAAGCAATCCAAATCAGCAAAGCCTCAAAAAAGCCAAAAATATAAAAAATAAACAAAAACTCAAAATAAAATAGTCCATCTTCTTTCAGCCTCCCGATTATGTCTCCTTCCGCCAGCACTTCACTTCTCCATCACAAAAAGCAAAGGATGGAAAAATACCCCCCCAAAAAATAAAAATAAAAATTCTTCCTCGATTAACTCATAAAGCTCCAAAGACAGAAACGTTAAGAATCTCTCTATATTATATCCAGAAAAAAGGGGGAACATCCATGAAAAGCCGAAAAAAAGAGTAAAAAGGAAGAAAAATAGTCCCTTCTTCCAAACAAAGACAAAGTCCCGGATGTAGCTCCCTCCGCCTATGTCTCTCTATGTCTCTATGCCAACTAAACCACCAACCTGATATCCTTCCGCCACTTTGTTTGCTTCAACAATATGATTAAGGTCTCCTTCAGACCAAATTAGTTTTTGAAAAAGAAAAGCCAATTTATACTTCATTCACTTCTAGTCCATCATACAAAGAAATAGTTTTAAATCGTTCCACAGCCGCTAGTCTTTATTTCCACGTCTCCCCAGCCGGAACTGCTTACGAGATGCTTGGGTAAGCCTTTTTTTAAAACAAAACAAAACAAAACAAAAAACAAAAAACCCCCGCAACAGTTAAAAAAATGCATACACGTTCCGATAGGGGCAATTAGAGCCAGGATATAATAGTACAGTTATTCCACTTTCCCTCTGGCTCCTGCTTGCAGCCGCAGTCTCAATAGCCCCTAAAACTAAGTCCCAGCACCTCTGATCCGTTCCGATTAGCTCTCTATTTTGCGTTACTCACATTCACTGGATCACTGATATCAATCTTCCAATTAGTGATGACACAATGCAACGTAGGACGGCGTCCCGACTATGCAGCAAAGACAGGCTGCTCCTCGCCCCTTGTGTGCATACGAGCTGCTCCTATTTCAGACGCAGTTGCCACTGCCATCTGATAAGAAGTTGCACCCGGCAACATAAACTCGCTCTTCTGCAAGTTTAAAGGCTCATCCTGAAGTATTAGCCCCACAAAGGGGCAAAAAATGATCCAACTCCACAGAGCCCTGTGGAATGGCGACCACTGGCGTCGACGATTGCCCCGCCCATCGTTTTGTAAATGTTTTTGAAAATTTTCCCCTTCATGGGCCCCCTTTGAGCTCCATGGGCCCCAGAACAATGTATCGGCTGCACCCCCCTCTCCTCAGGCCTGAGTGGCAGATAATAGACAAAGCAGGAGTAGGCATAGGCAGGAGTAAAGATCTAGAGCAGAATCCTATACATGTCTATAAAAACACAAGTCCTGTTGTGTTCAATGGGGCTTTCTCCCAGGAAAATGTGCATAGGATTGCAGCCCCATGCAAGCAAGAGTCTTAAGGAATCCCAGAAGCAATCTAGCTTGGGGATGCAGGTTGGTTAATTCTTAAGGTTGAATCGTGATGTCTATTTTAAAGGTTGTTTGGTTTGGGATAAGCAGGCCAATTTGTCTCCATTGGCCACCTTTTCAGGTTGATGATGAAAAAGCTCGGGTTGCCACAGAGGTGTATGAAGATTCAAAGAGCTGCGATTCCTGGAAGTGGGGTTCCTCTGGGGAATATTATCAGTGTGGAGGGAGGAGGTGGTCTTCCTATCTCTAGGTGAGCCTTGCTATTCCTTGTGAATACAGCCCCAGGTGCGGAACTCCTGGGGTGGCTCGCCTCTCAGAGGGGCGAGTGGTTTTGGGCCGTCCGCTTGCCATTGTACAGCTCCGAAATGGAACCTGGTGTGGGGCCATGGAAACAGCGGGTGGACCTCCTCCTTCTCTGTCCCTGGGTACATGGTTGGCTGGGTTCACAACTTAGTGAGACATGCCTGAACAAAATTTTCCAAGCCAATATGAATGAATTAAATCACAAATTAAGAATGTTGCAAATGCAGTCCTGTGCGTGTTTACTTGGAAGCAAGCTTCGTTCAAAGCAGTCAGACTTCCTTCTAAGAAAATGTCATCAGCAGTGGTTTGAAGGGCCACTAAAGAGAGACGGGGCCAAGTCCTATCTAACTTTTGAACACTGATGCAGCTGTGCCAATGGGGCATGTTCTGCATCCGGCAATGGGGAGGCAGTCGCAGAGGCCTTCTCAAAGTAAGGGAACATTTGTTCCCTTATTTCAGGGCTGCATTGTGACTGCATTGATGCTGGAAAGTTGGAAAGGATTGGGCCCACGAAGGCATTACAAAAAGAGATCATGAATAGCTCAATCCTACACACATTTATTCATAAATGATTGACTTACTCTCAGGTATGTGCATATAATATTGCAACCTAATTGTACCTTAAAAGTTTGATATAGATGAAGAAAATGTATAAACACCATCATCACTACCCATTCTTGCAGGTCACTTGATCATTCTGAATCTATCAGCTAACCATTTTTATCTGTGATTCTAACTTTGATTCTGTACTGCTGAAGTTACAGTGCCGTTCCTTTCTTCTTGCAAAGATTAAAAGGAATTTCTGACAACATCCTCCTTTTTCCCTTATTCTGCAACAAGTTTACGGCTGAGGCAGCAAGATGATCAAAGCCACGGTTAGCTGCTGCTCACTCTGATAGCCTGTTAAGGTGGTGACATTGCACTTTTCATGTAACTCCACTTCTTGCCTGCACTGAGCTGTGGAGGGCAAATTGTGGAGTGAGTGCCTTGTTTTAGCAGAAAGGATGCTCATTCATTTGCATCTGCCTATTTACCCATGACATAATGAAGTACTAGTTATTTTTGTTAGTCAGTGGTTCACTAATGCACATTAAGGGTGCAATCCTAACCAACTTTCCAGCACTGGGGTAAGGGCAATGCAGCTCTCAGGTGAGGGAAAAACAGAATTTTTACCTGAGAATCTCCTGTTGTGGGGATAGGAAGGTAGGGTATTTGTCACCACATGGGATATGCCCTTCCTTAGCAGAGACAAGGCCAGAACTTCATTGAAGTCTCCTCCTCTTCCTGCGGAAGGGCATCCCCCAAACCTCAGTCTGGTCTGTAAAGCTGGAGTCTGGAGTTCTTCCGCAAACATGCCCAATTGGGCCACCAAACTACATATAACTGCAACATTTCCTCTTATTAAAGGGAAAATCAAGAAAGTTAGAAGGCAATTAACAATGATGGAGAAACAGGTTGGGAATCTGGGGTGGTAGCACTAACCCTGGCCCTAACCCTCTCCCTTAACCAAGTAACTGGATAACATGCCAACATGTCCTCCCTGTGCCGGGCCGAATGCCCCACCTTCCTATCCCCAGAACAGGAGATTCTCAGATAAGAATTCCGTTTTTCTCTGAGGAAGGAAGGTGGGGCATTAATCACCGCATGGGATGTGTCAAAGCAGTACTTAATGGGTGAGTAGAAGCCAGATGTCAGCTAAGGCGCCACCACCCTCTGAAGTACCCACCTCCCAAAGGAAGCCTGAGCAGAGGCCACCAGAATGTAATGCTTGGTGAAAGTAGTAGGGGAGACCCACGTGGCGGCCCTACAAATGTCATCTAAAGAATGCACTCCCTCAAACGCTGCGGGTGCCGCCGCCCCCCTGGTAGAATGGGCAGTGATTCCTGTTGGGGGTGGTTTTCCCATTGCACTGTAGGATAGTTCAATGGCTTCCCTTAGCCGTTTGGCTAGAGTATGTCTAGAGATCTAAATACCTTCATTAAACCCTTGGTATCCCACAAAGAGAGAATCCGTTTTTCTGAAGGGCTTTGTCCGTTCAGTTTAAAAACGGAGAGCTCTCCTGACATCTAAGAAGTGCCATTTGCACTCCCTGGGATGCTGTGGATGGGGGCAGAATGAGGGAAGGATGATCTCCTGCTCTCTGTGGAAAAGAGTTAACCTTGGGTAGGAAGGCTGGATCGGGGCAGAGGACAATCCGGGCCTTGTGGAACGTACAGAGGTTGGGATTGACAGAAAAGGCCCCGAGTTCTGACACCCTCCTGGCCGAGGTGACGGCTACCAGGAAAAGGGTCTTGATGGTCAATTCAGGGGAACTGTGGCCATGGGCTCAAAGGGAGACCCCGTGAGACAATTTAATATCACATGTAAATCCCAGGTGAGGAATCTGTGTACGACTGGGGGATTCAGCAAATTCACCCCTCTTAGGAATCTTTTGATGTGGGGATGGGTGGAGATATTAGGCCCCAACCCCGCTCCCAGCATACTATTAATTGCTGCCACCTGCAGTCTCAGTGTATTAGTACTCCAACCCTGCTTGAAGAAACTCAAGTACTTGATGGATAGAGGGGTGAGTGGCACTGAACCCTTTTTGGTTGCACCAGTGAAGGAACTTACACCAGGTGGCTCCATAGTATCTCTTAGTAGACTTCCTTTTGGAGGCCAGGAGTGTGTTGAGGACCCAATCTGAGTACCCCCAATGCGTTAGCACTTTCCGCTCATTCTCCATGCAGTCAGTTGGAGAATGTGTGGTTGAGGGTGAAGAATGGGTCACATGAGATCCGGGGAGCGGGTTCCCTGTATTTGTGTGATGGCTTGAATCAAGGACAGCTGTCTTCCCGGGGAGAGTTGAACCCGAAAGGCCAAGGTGTCCAGAAGGAGCCCCAGATGAATTAGTGACTGGCTGGGAATTATTATTATTATTTATTTATTAAATTTTTACCCCGCCTTTCTGCCTAAAAAGGCATTCAAGGCGGCATTACAAAACAGATTAAAAACAGAAATAAAAAACATCCAATTAAAAACAGTAAATTAAAACAATATAAAAGTACAATATAAAAATACAATGGTCATCCCATGGATTATAAAAAGAATACAAATACAAAGACCAGCCAGCCTGTCAGCAACTAAACGCCTGCTTAAACAAAAAGGTCTTCAGTCCCCGCCGAAATACCACCAACGAGGGAGCAGTTCTTAACTCTAAGGGAAGGGTATTCCAAAGTTGGGGTGCTACCGCTGAGAAGGCTCTCCTGCTGGCCGCCACCCCTCTCACCTCTCCTGGTGGCGGCACAGTCAAAAGGAACCAGGTTACTCTTGTTCATATTTACCACAAATCCGTGTAGTTTGAGACAGCCAAGAGTGGTGTTGGTATCCAAAAGCGCCCGTTCCCTCGACGAAGCCTTGATATCGTCGAGGTACAGGGACAGTGTTATGCCCTGGAGACGAAGGTGGGCCACTAGGGCCACCAAGATCTTGGAAAACACCCAAGGAGCTGAGGTCAGGCCTGAACAGCATCACCCTGTACTGGAAGTGCAGGTGGCCGTAGGTGAAGCGGAGAAATATGTGGTGGCTGTTCAAAATGGAGATAAGCCTCGACAATTCCACCGAGGTGAGAAAATCCTCCTTCTCCATGGCTGTTACTATGGACTGCTATTGGGATATATGTTCCTTTACAAGGTTATGGTATATATTCCATGTGCTTAAAGGGGAAAACAGAGTCGATTAAAGCATTGTGGAATTCCCCTGTAAAACAAGCCTGTTTCTCTCTCTCACACACTTCTTGCTACTCGACTGAAAGTAGGACTCTGTAGGCACTTGGTAACTTTGTAACAGAAAACGTTCTTTACTCTTGTAACATACTCTGACTGGCTTCGATTAAACTTTAACTGGTTATATTTACAATTACTGTTTCAGGCTGTCATATGCTGGCAATGTCTATATATGGTTACACTGCATTTCATATATAGCTACGTTCACTTTCCTGACAGGATTTGTAGAGCTAGTATAAATTGCTCCCTTCTCCTACATGTCAGCAGACAAAAAGGCTCAGACTCAACTGACAACTTTGACAGTTAAACTGTCAAAACCAGCCACACCCATCTGGGCATTCTAAACAAGAAGTTGTGTCTGACCAATCAAATAGAGGTGCTATTTTTTTTACCATATATACATGCAACACTGCCCCCTCTGGACAGCAAATGGAGTTGCCTATATATCCAACAACTGCCACGTCTCCATTTTGAACTTCCACTTCCTGAGAAAGCGATTGTGCCACTTCAGATCCAGAATGGCTCTCTTGTCTCCGTTCTTTTTGGAGACAAGGAACCAGACTGAATAGACTCGGGTCCCCCTTTGGGACAGGGGAACAGGTTTGATGGCTCAAATGTCTAGAAGATGTTGAATGGCCTGTAATTTCTGTTGGTGCTTTAGGGGATCCCTTGAGGGGGGAAGCTGTCAAAATCTGTTTGGCGGCATTCTCATGAACTCGAGGGCATAACGGTCACTGTTTGTAACACCCAAGCGTCTGAGGTGATATGCCTCTAACACTCGGCAGATTCCCTCTGATCGGCAGAGAATTGCCATCTGAGGTGGCATCAGGCAGTTCTATTTCCCTTGCTGGATCTGGGAGGGTTGGAAGTGGAATTGCCTCCAGTTTTGCCTTTGGGAAAAGCCCTGCTTCTACTCCACTTGGACTTGAAGTGTGCAATCTCTGGATCTGGAGCAAAATCCAGAGGAAAGAAAGGACTGGTTCCACTGTTTGGGATTGTCCTTTTTACCTGAGGGCAGGACCTTATGTTTGTCTTTGCTCTCAATGAACAGAGGTTCCAAATCCTGGCCAAAGAGTTTCTCCCCCTTAAAGGGGATACTGACCACCCTGGATAGAGAGGCTGAATCCCCGTCCCATTGGCACATCCACAAATTACGCCTTGCTACCACATTGGAAGCCATGGCCCGAGCGGAAAACTGGAGGGCATCAAAGGAGGAGTCAGATGCAAAGATTGCTGCAAGGGAGTTCGTTTTAATGCAGCTCCTTGCTTTTTTGGATAGTTTTGGAAGAGACGCTAACTCCTCTGCCTATAAATAGGATGCCTATTTGATGGAGTTGGCCGAGGCAGCCCTAAGCGCCAAGGTTGTGGTCTCAAAGTTGTGCTTCAAAAAGGTTTCTACCCTTTTATCCGTGGCGTCCTTGGGGCCCCCTTCTCCCTCAGATGGAATACCTGCAGCTGAAGACAGTGCCACTACTGGGGAATCAACCACGGGAACTTTGCGCTTCTGCATGTGTATTGGAAAAGGCAGGAGCCACCCCAAGGATAGGGAGTGGTATCAGCAAAGGCCCCTTGTCCCAGATAAACCAGGGATTATAGAGTTAATCCCAGAAGGTATTTGCAAGCCTTGCACAGGTGCAGATGGGTGTGGCTGATGAATTAAAGCCTGCCCACTGATTGGCCTCAGTATATTGGCCTAGGTATAAAGCTAGGATGAGAGATGGAGAGGGAACAGAAGGGATCTGGATGGGGACCTGGGAAGGTCCTGGAGGAGAGCACCAGGTAGGGGCTGTCTGGCCGGCTGGCCGGCCATGCTAGATGGACTGCCTGCCTGTTGGATGGCCTGAAGGAAGGACTGGCTGAAAGACTGGCTAAAGGAACTGCCTAAGGTGAGCTCAGTGTGGGGCACAACTGTGGGGAACAGTTGTTTGGCCGCCACGCCCCTGGAGCCACCAAAGGGAGGAGGCAGTTGTAGCTAGGACAAGCTGACTGCCTATTGTTTGGGGTATTTTGAGCAAAGTGAGTGATGAGGGCAGTCTGGAGGAGGCTGACCAGCCAGTGATCCCAAACAAAAGCTGCTGAAAGAGAGGAGGCCCAGTGGGTGACTGACCTCCTCCCTCTTGCCTATCTCTGAGGCTCCTCTGTGGGGAAACTAGTTAGTCTAATGTGGGCATTGAGGTCCTTGGGGAGGCCCGACAGGGAATTTGGCAGAACCTACTTTAAGTTCTCTGTTGCAGGACGGGATTTGACGGAACAGCATGGTTGACTCGGGGAGAGAATATAATTTATTCCACAGCTTGGCCTTGTGTTTAGGCATCGCAGGGCAGGCCCATTCCCCATCCAGAACCCTCTGGAATTCCTCTGGGAAGGGCATTGTATCAGATTTAGGGGGGCCTTGAAGAAATAGTTTATTAGATTTAATTTTGGATTTGGGGGGGTTAGCCTTGGAGTCCTCCCCCTCCGAATCCTCTAGCTTGAGTGCTTGATTGGCTTTAGACAGCATTTTTGGGAATAAATCCGGGGGGGGGGAGTCTGTCCAACTGCAGAGATGTGGTATCTTCCTCTTCCCTCTCCTCCGATAGTTCCCCATCCTCCCATTCGGAGGAAGAAGAGGAGGTGCTCAAGCCTTGGAACCTATGGGTTCTACAGCGCTTTAAAGATTGCTTGTGGCTGCGAGCCTTCTTTTTGCGCTTGTCCTTATCCTCCTGCAGAGGCCGGGGGGAGGGATCGGAGTCAGACGAGGTGGATTGTGACGCAGAGGCCGAACTGGAACCCGGGGATCTATCCCTTTTGCGGGTTTGCTTAGGATGATGAGAGGACGTGCAGGCCATAATAATGTCCTGCACGTGGTACCTGAAAGCAGACTCTACTGTGTCCTTTACCAGAGTGTCAATTGGCGGCCTCACTTTTTATCCTTTTTGCCCCTTTTTAAGGCAGGGATCGGGGGGGGGGCTAGATCATAAGGACAGTCCTCTCTCCCCAACCCGCCTTCCACCAAGCCATGCATCTCCTTGCCTTGATTCTCTGTGCTTTCCATCCGCCGCGAGGGTGCTCCATGCAAAAAGCACATCAAAAACAGGTGGGAAAATGGCGAAGCGCTGATTTCCGGCGGCAGAGAAAGAACTCGCACCGCAGCTGATGTGGGACGCTGTGCAAGCCTCCAGCTCGATCAGAGCAAAGAGGGGGGCAAGGGCGAAGTTGCCAGACGGGTAACTGACACGGAGCTCCCTCCGGTAAAACGGCTCACCAGACGCGGCTGCGCGGCATGAGAGACCTCTTGCTCGCGGCGGAGCTGGGCTGGTGAGGTCGCTGCTGCTGTCTATCTCCCCGCTGGCTGCCGCTGTAAGCTGACCTGCACTGACTCAAGGGCGGGCGGGCAATTGGGGTTGGAGAGACGAGAGGGAAGGAGCAAGGGAAGAAGAGGAGGTGACCTGCATGTCGGCGCAGTTGGAGGCCTCGTGCTCGCAGCAGAGATGGGCTGGGGAGGCCTCCATGGATCATTCTCTCCCGCCTATGTGGAGCCCTGCAATATGTTGTCCTGATCTGCTGGGAGAGAAGACGGGCAACAAGGAAAGGTTAAGGACAAGCAGAGAGAGAGAGAAGGTGAGAGGAAAAAGAGGAGACTATGAGCTGGAGAGCTCTAAGAAGAGGGGGATGCCCTTCTGCAGGAAGAGGAGGAGACTTCAATGAAGTTCCGGCCCTGCTTCTGATAAGGAAGGGCATATCCCATGTGGTGACAAATGCCCCACCTTCCTTCCCCAGAGAACACCTTACCTTGAGGAGGCCTCCGTGACTATTACTCCATTGCAGCATACAGAACATACCCCATTGGCATAGCTATGTCAGAGCTGGAAAGTTGGTTAGGATTGCGCCCTAAATCATTAATATATATTAGCAACTATTAACACTTACTACCCATGGGGCTAGGATTTTTATGGAAAAATGGCAATCTGGTTTCTCTGATGTGCTGACTCTTGCTATTATTGGTCAGTTATACACCATGCATCTATTAATGGCAGTTCTATAATAACGATGAGTACAAATTGGTGCAGATTAACAGTGCCTTGGAACTTGATCGACTTTCTTAATAAATTAACAAAATTAAAGTATTTAAATATGATGTTTGTTCATAAGACAGTTGATAACTGGGATAGAATCAGTTCTGTTCAGTTTCTCTTTTGAATCTCTCTTCGTAGCTCTCATTTACAATACAATCCTTGCGTGCCTACTCAGAAGTAAGTCCCTTTGAAATGAGTTCAACTACATTTACTAAAGTTCACTGTACGTCTCACAAGTAGGTTCAATGGGGCTTGCTCCCAGGAAAGTTTGTATAGGATTGCAGCTCTACAGCCCAATCCTATCCAATGCTAATATAGTGGGGCTGGGCAGGGGAACATTTGTTCTCCTTACCCTATGTAGTGCCCCAGGCTGCTCAATGGGGCTACTTGGAACTGAGTACCCCATGTAGAGTTTGCAGATCTGGGATGGAGGTTTGGATATAGTGGTTGGCTGCTCTGCCATCCCCACCCCTCCTGGGAAATTAGGTAATACTTGGGAGACTTTTCCACGATTCATTCTGGAGTGTGTCAGGGCCAAAGGAGGGTATTATGTGCTTCGACACAACCCAGAAATGGCCTCCGAGAGTGCCAGTGACTGCCCTACAGTACTGCACCTGGCACAGTTTGCAGTGCTAAGGGAGGGAATGCCTTTTAAAACTTTTTTTTTTTTAAACTTGTTTTAAACCTTTTAAAAGCTGATTTGACTATCCACGGATTTTGGCATCTATAAGGAGCCTGGGAACAGATTCCCTTTGATACCAAGGGCCCACTGTATAAGACAGTGGTTCTCAAACTGTTTAGCACTGGGACCCACTTTTTAGAATGACAATCTGTCCAGGATCCACTGGAAATTATGTCATGGCTGGAAGTGCCGTCATTGTGGTGCTAGAGCCTGCTGCTTTCTTGAGAATGGGGCAATGTTGGGTTATTTCTCAGTCATTTCCAATAGCAAAGTGAATCAGAAAGGGGAAAAAAGCCTATTTGCAATCTGGACACAGACTTCTCCCTTTCCAGCACTCCATCCCCTATGTTTTCAATATGGCTGCACTAGGTGCTTTGCAACCCACCTAAAATTGGCTCGTGACCCACTGGTGTGTCCAGGCCCACAGTTTGGGAAACACTGGTATAATGCACAACACTTCTATTGTAATTCTGTTGTATTGTGATAGACTTCCATCTGCCTGTCACAGAATACTGTCACAGCTATGCACATTTTTAAGACATGCAGTGCCATTATTGATAAGGAATCTCAACACTCATGATTGCACCCAGACACAGATGCACAGTCAGTTCTCTTTATACACACATTTGCTCTCTGAATTTGCTTATTTGAGAGAGGTAGAATTGTCACCTATCATTATCTGTGTGTCACCTCAGAGCTGGCGGGACCGTGGCACCACTTACCTGGTGAGGCGATGTGGGCCGGATTGGGGCCGACGCATGGCCAGCAGTGGGTGGCACAGCCGTGGTCAGGCCCATCGTCCCCGCGGCGGCTGGAGAGGTAGCAGCCTGGCCTGCGGCGAGTTGGGCGGCTGTGGCATGGCCGCCATCCTCAGTCAGGGTGCCATGGATGGGGCTCACCTCCCAGACCGTCAGGGAAATGGCCAGAGGAGCAGCTGCGCCTGGCACCCAGGGCGCAGGAATGAGTGGTGGGGCAGCGCCTGTGCAGGACGTGACCCAATGCTGGACATTAGGTCCCACTGAAATCTCGTGGTAAGGCCCGCGAGACTGGGAACACCTGGGGGCAGGGGCAGGCAAGTTGGCCAGGAGCTTCAAAAGCGGCCTGGCCGGGCTGGAGAGAGGTTGCACTCTCATCAGCTGGGAGGAGGGTGGGAGGTGGATCAAGGGAGGTTGGCAACCTTCCCCCTTCAAGGGCTGGCAAGCCCTCCCCTTCAGGAGGCCGCTGCTCCCCAAGAGTGCCCGCAACCCTCTGGTACCTGGGGAGGCCCCTGGGGCGGAAGCACAGTCGTGGGGACTGCAGCCCGCAGCGCCTGCAGCTCCCTGGTAACCCTGGCCAGAGGTGTTGCAGGCCAAAGCTCCCACCCCACAGCATCAAAGAAACTGGTGAGGCTGGGGGGCCCAGAAGACGAGCTCACCGAGCCTGGAGACCGCCAAGCTTTCAAGGCGGGTTGGCAGTGCCATCGATCCACATGAACTGTATTGGAGACCCGTGAGGAAACAGGGGCTCCATGAGTGTAAAGGTGCTTACCAAAAGCGCTGCCGTAAATACCGGGAGGCTCCGCTCCCCCTGTCGCACCCTGCCGTCACCGGGGGTCATCGCCTGCCTGCCATGATGGATGTCACACTGTGACTTTGTTCTCCTCTCCCTCCACACACACACACTATTTGGGCTCTGCCCAGTCCCACAGTTTTTAACCCCATTTGTCCACACGAATGTATTCTCGAACAGGATAAAGTGATTGAGCCCCTCACAGAATTGATATAGCAGCTCCAGGAAGAATGAAACTGTGAGGGAGTGGACGCTCCCTGAAATAGGATTTAAATTGACATCATTTCAATCCCCATTTAATCCTTGTATCATGCTTGAGGATCCATAACTGATCTGAGTTGAGATTCAGTGTGTACCCAGCTTTAATCTTACCTTTTCCCCAAAGAGGACTAATTTCAAAGTTCAACATTTTCTATTAATTTCAGTTACTGGAACTGACTTTCTTCTGTGTCTCATTAATATTAAGCTGCATCAGCTAAATTATGACAAGATAAAATGATTTTCCTTCTCTTCACAGAAACTTGGATTAATATTATTTTTGTACCATGGTACTTTTACAAGTCTTGCTGTAAGAATTGCCTATATAATTAGTACATTACACTTACTCTTGTAGCATCTGTTCAAAGTAAACAAAAAAAATTAAAAGCATACATGGATACTTCTTAAATTTCACTTAAGGTGTAGGATTTGCAATGATTAGTTTTCAGAGGTAGATGGCAATAAATCTGTAGCTATCTCTTATAGTATCTCTTATAGTGAAAATGGTGTCCAAGGTTGATTGCTTTGTACAGTGAGTATTGAGAATGCTAAAAAAATGTTCTTTGTTTTTTTTCTTTTCCTTTTAGTCACTATTTAGTTTCAATTCAGGAACTCTACAGTACTCAGTAATTCAAGGAGCTTTAACAACAGTTGGAAAAAATATTGAAACCTAGAGTAAAAACAAATCACGTATTAAAAATATAAAGTCAGGCACCAAAATACTATACGTTTTGTTTCCTGTAAGTATAGGAAAGAAAATGCTTGTGAAGTTGTAATAGCCAATCAAAGCTTAAATCACTATAAAGTAGTTATCAAATTGAACCACAGGATTTGCTGAAATCCTGTGCGAAGTAAAGCTACTTAAATATCATTTAAGTCAATGGGATTTAAACAGCCTAACTGTGTACAGAGTTGCAACCCCAAAGCTTGGATAATCATATCTCTTCTATATATCTTCACTTCTTTCATGTGTATTAAATACCTTGGGCAATAGGCATCAAGGTGATAACAAACAAGTCAGTGCTATTACGGACACTAGCCATTCAATCTGGGTTTAAAGGGGGGAACTGGAGTGGCAAGATCCAAGATCAGTCTAATATCGGGAACCTGATGGGTATCAGTATATTAGGCATTGCTTACGAAGGGGAACTAGGCAAGTTCTAGCCAGTCAGTGAAGGCTTTTAATGGAAACAGGAGCAAATAGATTAGGAAACTGAATAAGACATTAGCTACTCATTCTTGAAGCTGGTGGGACCCAGGGCTCCAGCGGTACCAAAATAGTGATTGCTGGATCTTGTGGCCACCAGATCTACTGCCAAATCTACTCTTTGGCATAAGGGAACGTTTGCTCCCTTACCTTGGGTAACATTGCTGCAGCACCAATGCCTGCGTTTGAGCGGGCGCAGAGCCAAGGAAACCTGTGTTGGCCTGCCCAACTCCAGAGGGGGGTTAGGATTTGGCAGCAGAGGCACCTCATGGGCAAGATCCCCTTCTCCGCCGTGTTCTACCTCCCCCACCCCCTGCCTTGATAATACTTACTGCCAGCTGGTGTTACGGGAGTGCTGGCCAGCTGTCATTTCGATGTTGAGACTCAGTGCCGACTGGTGCCATAAATGTGCTTTACAACACATTTATGACAGCTGGAGCCAGCAGTATGATCATACCACTGGCAACAACAGGCTCAGAGCAAAGAGTGTCTACTAATTTTTTTTTGCAAATGCCAGCAACGCCAACCGTTGCTACTGCTGGACAAACACACATCTGAATCCCTTTTGTTTTTCAGAAATGCATCATTGCCATGGGGGTGGGTCCAGTGGGGATCCTCTGTAGGGTATCACTGCAGCCAATCCAACCCCTTGGCTGAGAGGGAAAGATAATGTCCCAAGTCATCATGGTCTCACCCTCACGCACACTATGGTGGCACCACTCTCCTTCACAAGCACCAGAGAATGTTTCTCTTTCAGATGCAGTTCTGTCCCTGAAATAGTTCCATAAAATCTTTGATGAGCAGCCCAATCCTAGTGCCCAGGGCTATAGCAGCACCAAAATAGCTACTGCTGTATCCTGTGGGGCCAGGGAAGCAGCCACAGGCCTCCATGGTATAAGGGAACAAATTACCCCATGTCAACCATTTCCTTACACTGTGTCAACCTACAGTAGACCCAATGGGTCTACTCAGATCTGCACCTGTGTTCAAGTGGTTGTAGAATCGAAGAGACCTGCATCAGGTTTTCTGGCTCAGGAAGGAGCATAAGATTTGTTGGCAGAGTCTGCCACCATCTCCACCCCCCTCTTGGACCAGTCCATCCATGGTTCACCCTCCCCCACCCCGAATTCACTTATGGCCAGTGTTGCATCAGTGCCATTCGGTCGCCCTCCTGGCACTGAGGCACTACACCAGCTGGGGTGGGGTCAGCACTGGCAATATGCTGGTACCACAAGCAGAAAAGTGCTTTATGGCACTTTTGCAACAGCCGATGCTGGCAGTACCATCAGCACTAGAGCTCTTAGGATTGGGCTTTGAATCACCATTGTGGTCACTTCGTTAGCAGATAGGGATCCTTCTACCCACCATTGTGGTAACAGGAATAGTTGGGAAGTTTCCCCAGTAACTAACTCCCCTTTAGGGAGACTCCCCAGTTGCCGGGTGCCCGTAGCTTGGCAGAGAGCCCGGCTATCTAAACAGAGGAAGCGAGGCAGGGCCGTGGAAGATTCGGCATTCCAGCACAGTGGCAAAGAGACACGAACACACGGCTTTACCATGTAGAGAAGTTGTAATAAGGTTTCTTCAGGAGTCAAGCAGATTAGTCAAAATACACAGTCCAAGGTCAACTATTTCCAGTACACAGCAGCAGATAGAACTCACAGACGTTCTTTCTTTCCAGCAGCATGTCACCCTCCTCCTACCTCAACCCACACTGAGGGTCAGCTTGGCCAGGTCTTAAATACTACTGTGGTCCCAATCAGATCTTTACAACGCACAACCTTGAGATGTGCGAAGTTGCACATAGGCACTTTCCACAGCTGCTGGCTGATTGCTGCTCTGAGGCCAATGCACACAGGTGCATCTGAAGACAGGCCTCATGCCAAGACTCTGGTACCCAGAGCAAGAAGTATCCCAGGTTTGGGCTCACCCTGAGCCAACTAACCTGACATGTGGTTCCTTAGCTAAGCTGGGTGGGACTGCGAAGGGCCTCTGGGCTCTCAGGGTCTCCTACGTCATGACTTCTTTAGCTCTGAAGGGTGGATGTGCCACATGAGCCCCCAGTCTACTGCCATGGTTTATTGTGGGCAGTGGCACTGTGGGCAGTGGCTGTTAGCATACTGAAAACCATGCCAGTGATGAAGCATGAGGTGTGTAGGAATGTGGATAGCTGGTCAGACCACTGCAGTAGACACCATCATTTATATGCGAGCCAATGATTGGCCTGTGCAGTGTTTTGTCTGCTTGGTACCTGGGTGTGATGTCCATGTGGGTGTCACTGGTGGTGCGAGACATTAGGGGGCGATGGGCGGCATGGAGGCGCTGGCGCTCTACCCTTTCGCTGCGCAATAGCAGGCGGGACACTGACTCTGAGGCTCGCTTTAAGGCTTTTAATCGGGTGAATGACTTAACACTCATTCGTCTGGGGTCACTCTGGGGGGCCACGTTACCTCACGGGCCCCACCAGATTACAAATAGCCAAGTTCAAAAGGAAAGATGACGCAACCGCGGTCCTTGCTGGCCTGGCGGGGTGTCTTCGTGCTGGGAGGGTGGTCTCTGTCCTGGAGGTTCAGGGTCCGGGGTTACTGCAGGGAGCTCAGCCATATCCGAGGTGGCCCCCTGAGGGTCTGTGGAGTCTGAGGTGGACCTAGACTCTGGCTGAGTCTCTCATGGCCCGGGACCAAGGTCCAGATAAGGAGGGGGGGGTTTGTGCCACCCCCGACCGATGGGGACAACCCCGACCGGCCTGCCCTAACTGCCGCCAGGAAGGGGTCCCCGCCGAAGGAGGCCTGACGCCCTGCCCCTCAGTGCTCAGGGGC
Organism: Lerista edwardsae; assembly: GCA_029204185.1. NCBI lineage: Eukaryota > Metazoa > Chordata > Lepidosauria > Squamata > Scincidae > Lerista > Lerista edwardsae. The sequence goes on from JAJKFI010000045.1 coordinate 4,532,848, forward strand.
ACCCCCTAAGGAGGTAGATGGGGGAGGAGGATGGCCAGTCCCTGTGGTCTCCTTGCCAGCCAGACCTCCGCCTGGCAGCCAGGAGCGACCGCTCGCCTCCCCGGCCAGGCTCCTTATGAGGTCTGGCTGAGGAGGGCGGGGCTCCTCCTCCCAGGGCGAGATCTCGCGAGCGAACTCTTGCGAGACCTGGCCCTCGTGCTCTCGCATTGTTTTGGAGTGTGCAGGAGCCAGGGAGTGCCTGTGCGCTCCCAGAGTCAGAGGCCGGCCAGCTGGGTCAGTGGGAGGCGCCGTAGCCGGCTTGCCGCCTTCCCCGGCAGGTTGGAGCCCAGCCGCGGCATTGCTCCCCACGACAGGGTCCTGCGGCGTCGCTGCTGACATGCCGCCCCTCCGCGCCGTCTGCGGGGCCTCCGTGCCCCAAAGGTAAGCGTCTGCGGCGGGGGGGGGCTGGAGGGCCCGAACGGGGGCAACACTGGGCTACAGCCTCCCAGCCAGTTGTGCACATCTGTAGTGACGCAAGGTGTTAAGTGCCAGAAAGGGTGCTCTTTGCCTAACTTCTGTCTATACTATCATACTGGCAATCACCCATTCACTTGATGAAGGTGCATGTGTCAACCAGCACGAGATGTCAGTCATCAAGATAGCCAGACCTTAGTAAGGCCTTTTGTGTTCAACAGCACTTCCCAATTGCACAGGGTAGCTTCTGAGAAAGGAGGGGGGGGGTTTCCTTTTATTTTGTTAATTCATTAAGCAGATTTGTACAAGCTTGAGTTCAAAACTTACTGTACAATATATCCAAGTTGTTCCAATGTATTGTATACAGAAAATCTCTATGGTCACTACAGTGCTTATACACTAAAGCACACGCCTAATGTTTCATTGACCTGGAATAGATTTTACCAAAACAAGGTCAGTCCTAAAATCTTGTCAGTTAAGAATTGTGGAAGATGTTTTTCTAAATGTCAACCAAAAACATATTTTGCTCCAGGCAACAGTGTTACTTCCCTGCCTTTTTGTATGTGTGTTTGTGTGTTTTTCCTTTTTATGTACAAATACAGGGAGAATACCATTCCAAGTGCCTTAGTTATGCTTCCGAAAGCTAGAAATAATAGGCTCTACTTCTAAATCTGTAGGTTACGTTTCACTCAACCATACCCCTTAATTTGATCACATCCATGTTACAATTGTTACAACCCACATCACATTATATGGATTTGATCACATCCATGTTACAATTGTTACAACCCACATCACATTATAGGTGACACGTAGATTATACTTGATAACTTGTATTATAATGAATTCTCTTTAAATACTCAAAAATTATTTCAGGTCAATGTATGTGCTACTATCTTTTTTTATTTTATTTTTTTCATTTGTGAGTAACTGCATGTGTTGACCTTTTTTAGAAAATATAAATTGTATTTAAACATATTATCACTGAACAGCCCCGTATATTTCATATGATTATGGCTTTTCTGTTTTAATAAAAGACAGTGCAACAGGCTGAGGTCTGCATGTACCATCTCTGTCAGTGCAAGAACAGAGAAATTCAACAAAGTTGTTAGAAAGATGCCATCTGCACACTGGGTGCATGCATACACACACAAATACATGAACTAAATTCAATAGATTTCCATGTGGTATTTATTATTATTATTATTATTTGCAGTGATGCCACCAAGTTTTGAAATTGGGGAGTTGTTTCCAACCAATTATCATCCCATTTACGCCAGTGTTTCTAAAACTGGCACACAACTTGATGTGTGATGATCTGTGAACATGTGTGCTAGGTTGCATGCAATGCGTCCTCTAGTGCTGCAATGCCTTCTTGGGAACACTTGGAGGCCACTTTTGGGTTACGCTGGGCCTGTGACCCACTCCATTGGCCTCCAAGGGCCCCAGAATGACCCGCAGAAGCAACCAAAAGCGACTTCCGGTTTGCAAATACAATATTCTGTTTATCCAGGCCACTTCCCTCTCTAAGCACCCCACTTCCTCTCTCCTTCCTGGGAATGAAGGCAGCTCAGCTCCCTGTTGCATCCCTGTTGCAAGCTTTTTCTGCATAGTTTTGTAGCTTTTTGTAGCATTGCAGTGATCAGAGGGCTACAGTGCCAGGACACAGTGATCTCTTGGTTCAAGATTGGGGGTGGAGGAGAGACAAAAAATGTTTTGAAAAGCAAACTTAGGAGGGCTAGTTCACTAATTTTTAGCTAGTTCAGGGGATGAAAGCATCATCAGGGGATGATGTGGGAGCCAAGACCTTTTTCTTCAGGGAAAGGGGATCACCTGTAAGGTGGCTCAGTGGGTACTTGAGTAACAGCTTATGGCAGTGCTCAGGTGAAAGGTAGAGTGGAGAAGTTTAGAAAGAAAAGCAAAAGAAGAAAGTTTATACCTGTATTGGAGGTTGGCCAGCAGTACCTCAGGTAGCAGAGCAAATAGGTATGCTTGTTACAGCACCAGTGGGTCTTCACAAACAGCAATAACATCAATAAGAATAAGAAGGTGAATGACAACATCACAAGGGTCAAGGACCCTCTTTCTTATACCCAAAATTGCCATGGGGAAGTATAAAGGCTACTGTGGAATGAACTCATAAAGCATCTTTTTTGTGTGTTTTGATGGCTCCCTCTCTTGTCTTGCACCCTGCTGAGAGTACAGCAGTTGGCTTCTTGATTGCCCTGACAACAAACAAACCAATATGACTTCTTTTTCTTCAGACACATTTAAGGGATCTATTCTCACCAAAACAGGTTTGTAATTTTGCAATTTACCATTCAAAATAATGACTGCATAATTCATGCAACAGAACTGTAGCTCCATGTTGGTGTACTGAAGTGTGGTGATTTAGAGTAATTTCTCAGTTGTTCTGAATGATGCTTTGTGTAATAAAAAGCATGAGCCTTCAGCGGCGTTCTTGTGTTCACCATGTTATTATCTCAGGGGAAAGCTAGCATCAATCTGCATGGTACCATTTCTTCCTTGAATTCAATTATGAGTGGCATTTTTATTCCTTATTGTCTTAAAAAGATAGAGATGGAGGACAATTATGGGGTAAAACAAATACATGAGAACAACAAAACAGCCCCTTAGCAATGTTCAACTAAAGCAGGATTGGAAAATCATTAGTATGGGTTCATGGTTGCTGTATACCACGGCTGAGTTGCATAATGATGCGTGTGTTCTCTGGAACTGGGCCTTTTGCTTCTCACGATTGCCTCATAAGGCAAGCACTTGGAGGTTGCTCAAACTACATGTGAACTCACTTGCCATTGCTCTTGCCTGGGCTGGTGATTATCCATGTGCATGGGGTAAATGGGAAAGTTTGTACTAACCTGTGAACTTCCCTTCTCGGTGCTCCACAGCAGGGCCAATCCTTCCATGTGGGTAGCTCCTGCTCCTCAGTACAGATAGGCAGGCCAGTTCCAAGTCTTCCTGAGGGGAGGGGCGCCCGGAAGTCACCCAGACTGTCAACAAGCCTTAGAACCCACCCACCCCGGAGTGTCACACCATCAGGCAAAGTGAGCCATCGGCGACCACACCGTTATGTCCACAAGCAACAGCAAACACTGCATAATCTGTGGAGCTTAAAGTACAAACAAACAACCTGCCCCACAACAGGTAACTAGGTACATATCACATAAACCTGAGCAATTAACAGATCAACAATCGTAGTCCAAGTGAACATCCAGACCTAAGCTTCAGTTTGGGCACATTATTGCCATTGCTTTTCATGTCCCAAATGAGTAACAGTGCAGAGCTAGATGATGAAATGAGCATTTGGCAGCTCAAGATCTCTCATCCATCTGGGAAAAAATTTGTCACAACCTTTTGGATCCAAGTTAGTTCTTTTTTAGGCCTGATCTTGAGACTAATCCCTAAACCTGACCCAAGCTCTAGTGGTGCTTTCAATGGAGCCCAAATATTCAGCCCCCTTAAAAAGAATTGTGTGTTTGTCAGGGCATTTGATTTCTGCTTCCCCAACCTTCATCCACATGGCCATCACATCTTGCTCACCTGATAGCTTCTTCAAAAGAGGCTGGGCAAAGAATGTTGGGAGAAGAGGAAGAACGTGCTCATCCCAGTCACCTGTTTTTAGCTGCTCCTATTCCCTATTTTGTATTTATGAGAATATAAACTCCAGCATTTAAAAGTTGTTTCTTGACAACTCCTCCATATTCAATACGAAGAGTTCATTCTGCCAGGTACTAGAAGAATCCAGTTCTTCTCTCTCAGAGCAATCCCTTTTTAAATGACAACGTTGGTAGTGAATACTGCTATGCACACACACTTTTCTACATTAAATAACTCCAACATTTTATAATTAGGATTCTATCCAGAAAATAGTCTTGTTATAGAACTTGTTGGCTGTCAGCCATAGAATCAACTTCTTATTAAAATGGGAAAATAACTCTCTTTACAATGTCAGGTATTTCTTAGAACCAAACTACATACTGTGTTGTGCATGCTTGGTCCTGGTGTGCTGGCTTTATATTCTATATATAGCAGCTGTCAGGCAGGTGGATTAGAATTAAGACTGCTGCTATGGGGGCTTTAATTCATAGCCCCTGCCATAGTTCTGACCATGCTTCCATGGCTGCAAATCTCCTTCCCATAATTCTATACCTTTGGTAAGGATCATGTCAGCATAGGGTGCATGTCTAGCCAACAACACCCCTTCTTCCCATATTCAGTGAATGTGGACGCTAACATAGGAAGAGGGGTCCTGAGTACAATGTTCACATTGAATTGTGCACTGAAAAGATAGGCACTTATGATCCAGCCATTTTCTTCACGGTGGATTTTTATGTTTAATTTTAATTAAAGAGTAATCATATATTTGACTTATATTGAAAATGACTTTGCAGGTGAATTAAAGGGAAATCTTGGGACATCCAATAGAAAAAGGGAAATCTGTAGTTTAGGAGGAAACAGTGATTTTATCCAAATTGCTAAATCTATTTAACACTATTAAATAAGCTTTAAATGGATTCAGGCACATCAGATGAATTCCAAACAGGAATTTGCACTTATTTGATCAATGGAAATGAGGTTACTAATGTGGATTTTGGAGACTGGTGGAGAATAAAGTGGATTAGCTTCATTATATTAAATCTCTATTTTTTTTCAAAAGGAAAGGGAAACTCTCTCTCTCTCTCTCTCTCTCTCTCTCTCTCTCTCTCTCTCTCAGGATTATATTGATGTAAACCAGGGATCTCCAAACTTTTCAATCTGAGAACCACAGCCATCACTTAAATGGCAAGAGGTTGAGATGCTCAAATCTGGAATTCGAAGTTCTATTTTGTAATTTTATAATAGAATGTATAATTTTTGAAATTCTCCTGATTATACTGGAATTTCAAATAACTTCTTACTGAACTCATGAAAAAACTGCCCTCTATTGACTCCTGCTCCATCTGTAATATGGGAGTAATGAACCTTACAGGTTTAATAAACCTTCTAAAGAATACTGAAGTACTGTTTGAGAAACACTTTCAGCAGTATAAGCAGCAATCCTAAACTCACTCACCCGGGAGTTAGCTCCATTGGATACAATGGGACTAAGGGTTCAATCCAGAGCCCTCCAGCATGAGCAGGACAAGTGTGCCACTTGCACTGGTGTCATAAAAGTGCCAAAAGGTACATGCAATGCGGGTGGTAAGACCCTACTCCCGGCACTGCATCACTACCAGCCCCTCACTGTCTGGAGGTGGTGACGCAATGTTGGCGAGAGGTAAGGTTACCCCTTGCCGGAGTTGCGGGGATTCTGGATGGGACAGGAGGGAGTTCCTGGGTGGAGGGAGAGACGAGAAGAACTGGGACCCAGCAGTGGCTTCCACCCCCAGATCTTATCCCCCAGTGAAGGCATGGGAAGCTCAACACATGGCTGCTTGAATCACCCTGGCAAAATAGTTGGCAGTGAGCCAAGGAACCCTACTGTGGGCAGTGGGGCTTTCTCTGGGGAAAGGGGCTCAAACATCTTCTTCTCCCAGAGAGACCCCAGCAACTGTCTTGATGCCGCTGGATGCTGTGGTAGCCTTTTGGCCAGTGGTGTCATCTAAATGATTTAATAACAGGTACTCACTTTTGATTGGCACGTGTTGGGACCCGCCCACTGGAAGTGACGTCATAAGCCGGAAGTGATGTCATGGCAGGAAGTGACATGAAAAAAGCCCTTTTTGAGGCCTCAGACGATTTTAAGCTGACCCAACAGTTGCAACAGTATTCCACAGCACCCCCAGAACATGTTAAGGAGGCCTGGCATCATGTTAAAGTGACCCAACAGTTCCAAAAGTATTCAAGAGCAACCCCTGAGCAGCTCATTTTTCAGTGGCAAGGCAAGGCCTGGCCTGGCTTGGGAAGGCAAGGCAAGTTTTAAAAAGCCACCAACTCATTTCAGCAATTCCAAAATCTTTTGGAGACAAATTCCAAAATCCCCCCCCCCAGGAACCGCCGCACCTCCTCGGGAGAGGGAGCCCCAGGCAGCCTACCTGCTCACGCTGCTGCTGCCGTCAGTCTCCCTCGCTTCGCTCCGCTCCGCTCGCTGCCAGGCAACTCAAACATGCAGGAAATTCAAACGTTGCAGGGGGTGGAGCACCGACGGAGTTGACGAGTGGGCGGGCGAATGGGCGGGGCCAGCCGTAATCCTAGGAATGGGTACTCATACCCCCGCTTACCCCCTACATGACATCACTGCTTTTGGCTACTGCTGCGCCCATGGTAGCCATGCAGTTTTGGACTGGGCTGCCACTCTTGCAGTGATATGCATAGAATTGCATTGACCCACACTGAGATTTGTGTCAGTTTCTTCAATAAATCCAGCTAAGAATGTAGGAATCTGCTATATGCTAAGTTAGGCAATTGAGCAAAATAGCAAGACTGATTAGCAGTGCCTCTCTAAAATTTCAAACAGGAATCTTTCTCTGCTCTACAGAGAGATTGAACCTCTCACATGCTTCTGTATGCAAAGCATGTGCTCTACCACACTCTGCAGCCCCTCCCTGATTTGCTAGATTACATATGCTGAATTGGGAACCTACTTAATAGGGGCAATGATAATTCAAATCAGTGAGAGCCAAATACATTCTTACCTAGTTATTTTATAGAGGAGTAAGTAAACGTCTCTGTCCCAGATAAATTCCAATCTAGGAAGATTAAATTGTTTTGTATTCCCCAGAGGTAATATTTTATCACATAGGTTAATTAAGAGTGTCAGCCACCAAGCTGTCATGCCTAATCAGGAAGTCGCTTGCCGATATGAGTCACAAAACGCTATTCACTGCATACGTAAAGAGACTGTGGCTTCACTGCAGGAACTCACTGGCATAACTTCACCAGTGCTGAGAAATCAGAGGCCCCTCACAGCTCAGTCTGCATGAGCTCTTCAAGAGTATGCATTGCTGGACTTCTGGAGAGCAGTGTTCCTTCACATGTTGGTGCCACTCACGCATGTACATGGATGATCAATCCTGACGGCCATGAATACAGCACCCAAATGTTTTTTTTTGTTTTTTTTACAAGTGTTTGCAGGTTAGATGCATTACATAGCAGAGATAACTGTCAGACCTTTTTTTTGGTCATTTCATTGCCACATAACTTTGAAGAGAGTATTTGCTTCCTTCATTTGGAAGTACCTACAATAGCTTTATCTTCCTTTTTTTTTTTTTTTTTTACAGCACCCAAATGGAGGTGCTAGCTCTCATGTATTTATGAGTGCAGTGGCTGATGCTAGTGGAAGCTTCCCTCCTGGAGCAAATAGCAGATAGATGCAACTCAATCGATATCAGAACCACGTGGATGCCATGGGAGCCTAAACCAGTACATTCCTGTTCCTCCTTCAGTGTACATGGAAAGATAACACTGGAAGAGAGCTCATGTCATTTTGACATGCTGTGCCAGGCTATAAGCTGTGATAAACACAGAGACCACTTGAAAAGACCTATCATCACTGCAGTTGCTGCATTATTTTTTCACATAATGTGAAACATTTTGGCAGCAGTAGCAGACATTATGTGCAGTGCTGGCATGCATTTTTTTTTCCATGCTGTGGACCTCCATCTCCGAATACTGAAGAAAAAGAATGGGTTTCATGGAAGGAGAAATATGTGCCTCACTATGTGCTGGTCCACAGTTATAGTGTCCCCTTCCTTGTAACTTGGGAACACATGCATACTGCTGTTGGTAGACCACACTTAAGGCACATGCGTATGTAATGTTACCATCTTGCCTGGATGTTAGAGTCTATCTGTGTACATCCAGTGCATTACTTGGTTCATTATAACTACCTTTCATCTTTTTCAAGTAAGACTCCTTTGACCTCTTAAACTTCTGGAGACGTAAAGGCAAATGAGGTCAGCACTTTCTCAGAAAATTGGTTCCATTATTGAAATAATTATTTCACATATTCCAAGCTGGGCATTGTTTCAAGCAAGACAAAGTGCAGTCTGAAGACAACTTTCTGGATTTTTCTTTGCCTTACCACTGAGTTTTGTTTGATGGTGAACACTGTGGGATGATATACAGGGGGTTACAATCCTTGCCTTCTCCATCCAGAAGATACCATGATAGTCCAACCTTATGATAGTCCCCTCCCACCAATGCAGTTTCCCCAAAATGGCTTGCACTGCATCCTGCCGGGGCAGGGGGAACTCTGCATGCTGCTGCTGGAAGCGCTTTTACAACTGCTTATTCCACTACCATTGCAGCCTGATAGGTTTGGGTTCCAAATGTATTAACATAATTTTAGTCAAAGAAATAAGCAAAGACTATAGAGCTCTAACTCTAATTACCCACTCTAGCTTGTATCTAGGAAGGACCGCTCTGCCCAACGGGCTGAAGATGCATCATAGGCAGGGTGTCAAAAAAATAAGGACCACGGGCCAGATGCGGCACCCACAGAAACAATGTATCTGCCCCCTGATATGATGAGGATCTCCCAATATGATAATTGCCCCCCCCCTTGTATCTTGAAATTATGAACACGATTTGCATATTTTCTCTTCTGTCATTTGCGGCTGATGAGTTTCTGTGTGAGAACAAAGTGCTTATACATACCAGTTCACCCTCTTAGATCATCTGAAGGGGCTCTCCTGCAAGTGCCCCCTCTGTCCCAGCTCGGGGGGGGGGCGAGCCTTCTCTATAACGGCCCCACAAATATGGAATTCCCTTCCAGAAGAATTAAGAACGACACACTCCCTCATGGGCTTTCGGAGAGGGCTAAAATCACACCTATTTCATCTGGCCTTTGGATGATAGTTGGCTGTCTGCCCTCTGTCCCTCTGGAATACTGTCATAGTTGTTTATTCCCCTGATCAATTGTTTTCCCACTGGCGAAAGGGCCTGATGAGCAGAATTGGGTCCAGCTTCTTTCTTGAACATTCTCTGTGTTCCCATTAAATGTTCAATGTTTTTCCCCCTTCTTTTCAATGTTGTTCTTCTATTGTGGTTACATGGTACTTTTTTGTTCTCTGTAAGCTGCCTTGGGCATTTGCTTCTGCATAGGAAAGGAGAGGTATAAATTCTTCAGATAAACAAACATTCTGGTCATCCCCTGCTTAATGATGTCACTTCTTGCTTAACGATATCAGTTCCAGCCCTCAGCAGCCAGAGGTGGTCCGGGCCAGGAGCACACCCCATGGCAAGGTGACGAAACCACGCCCCCTGGCACATTGCCCCACCCCCGTGCGTCTCCCCACCATGCCTCCCTGTGCCCAGAAGAGCTCCATTTCGGAGCGTTCCAGGTGCACGGGAGGGCGGGCAGGCTGAAAAGCGCCTGGACTCCGCGCCATGACGCCCCCCCCACCGCCCGGCGCCCATGCGGCTTGCCATCCCTGCACCCCCCTGGATCCGCGACTGTCAGCAGGTGCCATGAATCATATTTGGCCCACTGCATGAAAAGAGTCTGACACTCCTGTTCTAAGGAGCAGGACTAGCTACAGTTCTTCCAGGTCTAGCATACCACGTGGTTGAACATTTATATTATTCCACTTGATAAATTGAGGCAATGGCATGACCTGCTTTAGGATATCTGTTAATGGTGAATCAGAGTTCAACCAATCCTATGAACATGTGCCTTTGCCTTAAAAATGAAAGAGAAAATGAGATCTGTGGAATCTGTGCAAACCACATGTTGACCGACAGAAGCTAAATACATTTCTTCTTCTTCTTAGGAGCAATTGTCAATTTAGATCTGGATGAAACCAACAGATTCTGGCTTCATCAGTAACTATCACTTCAACAATTTAATCAGTTGCATTAACTAATAGTTTCAGCCCTACTGCTCAAAGGCTTTCAGTACAGAGCGTCAACAATGAAAACAAACAAGAGAACTATAGCATCAAATAGGAAAAAAATATATAAGTGGTCTCCTTCACAAGAAATGATCAGATGACTATGCAATAAAATACTTGGGAACAGGTTTTTAAAAGCATCTGGCAGCACAGTTGGAAACAAGGAAGAGTGGCAGAAAAAGAAATGCACTTCAAAGAAGAAAAGCCTATGAAATACAGTGCAGAAACATGAAACAATGTGGATGAATAGTTGGGTCTCTCAAAAGATGGCAGGCACACTCAGAAGGACTTGAAACTGTGCTTGAACAGATTGGAAAGTATAAGTCTTGAAATATGCTTGTTTTATGTTTATACTTCTCCATGTCCAAGGTTGCGTATTCTCAGAGCGCAATCCTAACCTGGAGTTAAAAGGTAAAGGTTTCCCCATGACCGAATGGTCTAGTCGTGACTGACTGTAGGGGGCGGTGCTCATCTCCGTTTCAAAGCCCGTAGAGCCAGCATTTTGTCCGAGGACAAGCTTCCGTGGTCATGTGGCCAGCATGACTACGCCGTAGTGCATGGAACGCCGTTCCCTTCCCACCAAAGTGGTCCCTATTTATCTACTTACATTAAGGTGCTTTCGAACTGCTAGGTTGGCAGGAGCTGGGACAAGCAACGGGAGCTCACTCCGTCACGCAGTCTTGAACACATTTGGACCAATCAGGGAGGATGGCACACATCTGTTTGCTGGCCTTTCTGACTCCAAGTGTGATCTAAACATACTTTACAGTGTCCCTTGTGCCAGCCAAACTTTGCTGGCCTAACTTAACTGTGCTGGCCTAACTCCAGGTTGGAATTGCGCTCTCAGTCTTTTTATTCCCTGAAGTTCAAGAGTTTTCATTACTATGAATTTTTCAGAGGTGAGCGGATTTTTCCCTTTCTGTTTCTTATTGTTTTGTAGACCAAGTGGCCCATCCCTTTTTCACACTGTTTACAAGCCATGAAAATGGGGGGTACGTTGGGTGATTACATAACAGCATCACATGAAATACAACAAATGTTTAGAGGTTGAAGCTTATTGTGTTGGATGGTGGTGTCTGCAGTGAGTGTGTTCTCCTGTTTTTGTGCATGCATGCTGCTATGAACTGCTGCTGCACTTTCTCTTTCTTCACCCCAGCAAAGTGTATGTTTTACTGCTCGTTTGCTATTGTTTCTTTTTTAAATTGTGAGCCCTTTTTGGGACAAGGAGCCAATTCATTATTTGACTTTGTATTGTTTATAACCCACTTTGTGAACTTTTTTTTTTGTTGAAAAGCCATATCAAACTGTTGTTGTTAACAACACTTGTGCTCCCAAAATGAGCATTGGGTCACCCAAAATTGTATATTTACATGACTGAGAAATTGTCTGTTTTGATGTCATAGACAAAAACAAAAAGCATTATTCTCTGACCAAGAAGTGATACAACAAATGTTTTTCAGCCCAGTTCTATGCATGTCTACTCAGAAGCAAGTCTCATTATAGACAGTGGGGCTTACTCCCAGGTAAGTGTGGATAGGATTTAAGCCTTACATAAGAACAAGAAGAGCCCTGCTGTATCAGGCCAAAGGCCCATCTAGTCCAGCTTCCTGTATCTCACAGTGGCCCACCAGGTGCCTCAGGAAGCACAAGAGACAACAAGATGCTTGCATCCTGTTGCCACTCCCTTACACCTGGCATTCTGAAGTACCCTACTATTAACATAAGGAGGTTGCACAACCCATCATGGCCTATAGCCCACAATTGACTTTTCCTCCAGAAATCTGTATAAGATTTTAAGAAATCTGTACTAAGATGCCTTAGTAGCTCATAAATTCTGAAAATGTGTTACAATTAAACAATTTACATTTAAGTACACATAAAATCCACAAAATGCTTAAAAAACCATGTTCTGAACATCTGGCTGAAAAATCTGTCTGCCCATTCACCCTTGGTAATGTCGAACTGATTGAAAAACTCCCTTATTCAGCAGTTTTGAGAGAGCTTGGCATGAAAAAGGACAATTTCAGAGGAGGACAAATTCTTGAACAGTTTCTTGTAACGTTGTGAGTCTTACCACTGTTTGATAAGATATCTTCTTTTTTCACAGTGTATATTACACTGGTGGTAGCACCTGTTACGATACAGTTATTCCAAAGGGGATTCCGGGGGTGGAGGGAATGGTGATTCCAACATCACTGTCCTTTTGTACAAGTATTACAGCCAGTGGTGTCATCTAATGGCCGAACAAGAGGAACACTCTGTGGGCTAGCTCCACCCACCCATCGCCTTTCGCCGCTGCTCCGTGATGGACGCGGCGCTGCGAGGCGCTCCTGGCCTTAGAGGGGGCGCCTGCTTGCCAGCGGGGACGGGTGGGGGGCACACCGGGTGCCAGGCAATACCCTGGCACCCGGTGTGCCCCCCACCCATCCCCGCCAGCGAGCAGGCGCCCCTTCCGAGGCCAGGAGCACCTTGCAGCACTGCCTCCATCATGGAGTGCCGGCGAATGGCGACGGGTGGGCGGGGCAGCCCACGGAGCGTTCCTCTTGTTCGGCCGTTAGATGACACCACTGATTACAGTCCAATCCTATGTTGCGCTGGAGCAGGCAGGCCAGCAGGCCTGTGCCAAATCCAGCACATGGGAAGCCTGAGGAGCCTCCCCGGCGCAAGGGCACATTCATGCTCTTGCACCAGGGGAAGCTGCAGGCTCCCTGGTGGGCTCCTCGTATCTGCACCTGCTAAATAGCAGGTATAGCTCTGAAGCAGTCGAGTGGTCAGAATCTCGGCCATGCAGCCTGGGGACAGGGCCTTGGACGCGGCCTAATGGCCACATCCCAGACCCACCCATCCCCGGCCCAGCATGCCCGCCGCCCACCTGCCCAGTTCTGCTCCCCACCCAGTTCCACCCACCTGCCTGCCCAGAACTGCCCCTGCTCCAGCCGAGTTCAGCTGGCGCAAGGGCAACTCTCCACCTGTGCTCCCAGTCCAGTGCTACAGCTAGCGTCAGCCTGGGAGCTGTAGCACGGACTTGGGGGTGCCGGTTGGCCTGGCAGTGCAACTGGCCTGGCAGTGGTATAATGTGGGAAGACAGAAATTTTTCCTCCCTCTCTCACAACATTAGAAGATTAGAATGCGGGGTCATCCATGAATCTGATAGGATAGAGAGTAGGCGGCACTTCTGCCCAAAGTACGCCATTAATCTACAGGATTTATTACCACCATTACTGTGGTGATGGCCAGTGCTTTAGATGGCTTTACTAGGGGTTCAGACATGGAGAAGTCTAAAAATGGCTTCCATTAATGAGGGCTATATGCATGGATGGCTTGTGAGCGCCCACCTAAAAACAGCCAGACAAATCATGAGGGAAATACTCCTCACTTTGCAGCTCAAAGTGAATTGTGGCAATTCAAAAAATATCACAACATTCATATGGGATCAAGTACATTTCTTGTCATAGTAATAGTGAATCTAATTCAATGAATGTCATGGAAAAATTCAGTTAGTTCTACTCCAGACCATACTGCATGCACTTTTTAATCTGCACCTTAACAAATCAATACATTGCAGAAAATGTCACTCTATATGGATTTCTTGCAACAGTAATATGCAGCTCAGATCCACTACCTGTTAACCAGGTGTCTGCGCAAACACCAGTCACTAAGGGAGAGCGGCCATTCAGTAGCCATCCAGAAATATGGGAGAGAGATGCTGTGAGTGAAGCACAGGCCTAGGTATGTTTTCTCTGAAGCAAGCCCCACTGTGGTCGGTGGGACTTACTCCCTGATAAGTATGCATAGGATTGCAATTTTAAAGCTATGTAATGGGACTTACAGCCCAATGCAATTTGCAGAATGGGATGGGTGATCTGTCATTGTATCCCATGGGCAACTGATGTGGCAGGTGCCGCCAGTGCAAAGACCAGGAGGCCATGCACAGGCAAAAGCAGCCACACAATATCTACCTTCATGGGTAAGTTGTCAGCGGGGGTGGATTGAGGTGGGGGCAGGCCAGGGGCAGGAAGGGGTGGGCCTCCAAGCACACGGGATTTTATCCCCCCTTCCTGGCCCAGTCCCCCAGAATCCCTTCAGACGTACATCCACACTGGTGGGTGGGCTATCAGGAGGCCTACCAGGCCATAACAATATGGCCTACTTACCTCTGTGTAGGCTGTCCTGTTGTACTATGTGTCTCCTTGGACCTATGCCAGCGGGCGTAAGTCCAAGGGTAAAAAATTAACAGGATGAAAAATGAACTGGTTCCACTGGGATTAACACCCTCCATCTCCTCCCCTAATCCCTGCCCTCACCACCTTGAAACTCCCCCCTGCCCATGGCATGCCCCTGCCGCCAATTTACCAGAATCACTTGGGTTCTGTGGCAGTGGGAATGCAAGTGGCCTGGCAACGGTGTAGTGCTAGTGCTGCCCTTGTGCTGTCTTGCAACAGCAGAATGCTTGTTCCGCCGTCATAAAAGGATTGGGCCATTTGAAAGCTCTCTCTCTCTCTCTCTCTCTCTCTCTCTCTCTCTCT
>JAJKFI010000045.1:4547669-4557750 GCA_029204185.1 Lerista edwardsae
CTCTCTCTCTCTCTCTCTCTCTCTCTCTCTCTCTCTCTGTGTGTGTGTGTGTGTGTGTGTGTGTGTGTGTGTGTGTGTAATAATAAAGTAATTATTAAAAAATGAATCCCTTTGAAAGGATACTTTGTTCATGGATTATGTGTTTAAGGCCTTTAAACCATCATGAGATAATTCACAGCCATGAACAGAATCCGTAACTCAAGTTTTTTGGATCCAGACTGACATTCACAGCGCAAGCTGGTCATTTTGTTTTCAGACTGCCTTGCCAAAAGGGGCATTGGGATACATGCTGCAATGTGCCGTTTTGATTATCTTCCAGCCAAAGACATATTTACACTGTTCTATCAATTTGTTAATATTGTTTGGACCAAAAGACAATCACCCTTGATTTCCAGATACGTGCCTTTTTCAGTGCAGCCATGACAATAAAAACAGTGTAACTTGGATCCTGTTTCCATGCTGTTCTTCTCTTTTTCTCATCCAAAAATTGAATGAGACCTTTTGAATGAGGTCTCTGTGCTATCATTGAATGGCAGAATAGCAAGGCACAGAACTAACAGTGCTGTTATAATTCAACCATAAGATCAAGTATCCTAATTTACTAATTAGTAAAATTAATGCTAAAACTGAAGCAACCATTAATTATGGATAATTTGCACAAACAAGAATATATGCCCCAGCAGTATGAAAATGACTGTATTTTTAAACAATAATAATAGCTTGGTCTTCATAAAAGCTGGTCCATAAAAGACCAGCTTTTTAAAGACTTATAGGACGAGCTTTACAGTGCAATCCTATACCCCCTTTAGCGCTGGCGATGCGCTCTTGCGCCAGCTGAACACTGTTGCGAACGTGTCGTAAAGCATGTCCGTGTCGGCGCTATGGTGCTCGGCCAGCGCAAGTGGCAGCACCAGTGTTTCGGCACTGGCGCAACTGTCAGCAGTGCCGGCCGTGCACCAAGCAAGCACTGGCGTCTGTTGGTCAGTGCAGGGCCTCCGTGAGGGCGTTCCAGAGGCATAACTGGGCAGCGCAGCAGGCGGAGACGGCGGTTATGACATGGTTGTGACACAGGACGGCCGCAGTGCCATATCCTAACGCCAGTTCCCAGCCAAGGCGGCCCTGATTTGGGCCGCTCCTGTGCACGTTCCTCTGCGCCTGCTATTTTGCCGGCGCAGATCCGAGCAGGCCCATAGGGGTGACTAGGGCTTACGTGGGTGCAAGGGGAAAACTTCCCCTTGTCCTGCACATTGCTGCTGCTGCCTCCGAATGGGCCTTTGGATATGGCCCTGCTATGTCGGCCTTACTAGGCCAGCATAAGGTAGGATTGCGCTCTTAAATTCAAAATTAGGTCGAAGTGGTTGATGGATTAAGGGCCGCTAAGGGCTTTAAAGACAAGCATCATGAATTGGCCTGAGCTCACAGCACTCAATGCAGTTGCCACAAAACTTCATCTTCTGCATCAATGGCAGCTTCCAAGCCATCTTCAAGGGTAGCCCCACAGGCATTACTTTGCAAATAGTCACTCTCTGAGATTATAAATGCATCAATAAGCCATGTAAGATCCAGAAAGTACCAGAGCCTAAGCAACTACCACCACTGGAAAACATTCCTAGGCCCTGCCTCTACATGTTTTTTCAGGGTAAGCATTGATGCCTTCCTGCCGCTGAAATGCAGAGCCTCCATACATATGAATGTGTTATCAACATTATTATCGCACTAGATGTTACTATTGCTTTAAGCTAAATTCCTAGAGGATCTCAAGGACTTAAACCATATTATATGGTTAGAACCTGGGAACTTCTCATTACGGTCTGGAGGGAAGCCATGGCAAAATTGTGGGGAAGAGCATTGCAAGTCTACCACTCCTCCTGCCACCTGCTGCTTGTCAAAAGCGTCATTATCCACTTCATGGATGATCTCATTTTGACTATCAGTGTGTCTTGGTTTTAGGATGAATGAAAAATGTGTCTAAATTAAGTCCCACTCAGATCCTTGCAAAACGTATAGAAGAAGTTCCTGAATGAACTTGTTCCAGCTGGGTCAGGGAGTTTCCTATAGCTCAGCAAATGGTAGTTTTTTTTTCTTTTAATAAAACAATAAAGTGTAATTAAAACACACATACACACACACACACACACACACACACACACACACACACACACACACTTACTTTCAAGCTGAACAAGAACAGAAGGTTTCCTTTTTGGCTACTGTCCTATGGTGGTGGCCATTTTTTCTCCCACAATCCCCTGGGATGGGGCAATGCAGGGAGAAATGATGGCTGCCCAAAGAAGCTCTGATGCTCCTTTTCAGCTGGAAATGGTTAAAAAAACAAAACAGCAGAGTGAGCCAAGCCACAAGACAAGCTTCCCTATTACAAAAATGAGCAGAGTAATAGAAACAGCTCCATTCATTGTGAAATATATAGTGGCCTTAATGAAAGAGTAACTAATAGAATGAACCATTTAATCATGAGCATGTAGTCCTAAAGCAAAAATCCCTTGCACACTTCCTACTAGCGACTTCACATTCTGGGAGCACAGTTAGCCCAGCACAGTTAGGCCAGAAAAGCTTGGCTGGCAGAAGGGCCACCATAAATTATGTTTGGACCATGCTTGGAGTCAGGGAGGCCAGCACACAGATGTGCGCCATCCTCCCTGACTCCGAGAGTGGTCCAAATGCATTTTACGGTGGCCCTTCTGCAGGCCAAGCTGTGCTGGCCTAACTCCAGGTTAGGATTGTGCCCTCACACACGTGCATCCATCCTCACCTGGCATTCTGGTTGTCATCTCCATGTACTCAAATCACCTTCACAGATCAACACACGGGCATGAGACCACAGATGGCCTATGAAAATCAAGTGAACATAAAAAGGGACTTCTGAAAGGGAGCAGGCGAGACAAGTTTTGGAACTAACCATACAACACTCTCTGGAAAGTCGTGGGGATATAAATCAGGAAAGACCTTTCCTGTGAGAAAAGCTTGGGGAGTTTGGATTTGTCTTTATATGTGTGTAAATTTAAGGACTGAAATTTTTTCCGGTCAGTTTCAAGCTCAATTTCATAGTATGGGGCGAGGGTCACTATGCATGTACATCTAGGGGTGACACCACCCCACCCCTCTCCCGTTCAGCTATTTTTGGCTTGCCAGAGAGGGCACTGCTGACCATTTGCTGCCCCCTAGCATTAGCCCAGAGCAGTTTTGTGTGGCGTCTGCTTCTACTGCTTGGCTGAATTGAAGTGTGTTCAGCAGGTGTTGAGCCAGGCTGGCCAAACACTCTGTTGACTGCTGGACCTCTGCCTTTTCACCTAAATATTGCACGCAGTTGCCCATATTGACCAGTTCTGCAGCCATCCTCAGCCATCCAGAAAATATTCCTTTGTTTGTCTCAAGTGATTGGGTCTCATTCAGAAATCTGAACTCATTGCATGAAATTTGACATTTTAGTGGAAGTGGATCTAATGTGTTAATGGAATGTACACTGATACTGATAAAATATTTACACATAGCCTATACATATATGTTATGGTGTTAGGCAAACAAAACTCAGCCCAGAGAGAGAGAGAGAGAGAGAGAGAGAGAGAGAATACACTAGCTGGTACAAAATGCAACTGCATATGTTCCAAGATCTACCACGAATGTCTGAAACCATGGATAGTAGTGAACCCTATATGGATGCTCCAGTCTGTTATACAAAATGCTGTAGTAAGCAATCCGTTATCTGACAACAAACTTCTCAGTCTTGTAAATTTTTGGTCTATGTGAAAGACACTCAGATGTGATTGGTTGAGAAAATGGGCAATAAAAGCAGATACTGTTTGGTGAACTAAGAGAAGAGTGGAGTTACTGCACTCTACTCCAACAATGGAGTAGAGAGGGGTCTGAGAAGGGTCCTGGGTGCCCTGTTCTGTATCCATGGAGGAGGAAAATAAGGAAAGGAAGGCCCAGCAAGAAGACAAATGTGAGTACCTGAAATCATGGGTCTGCCCTGATGTACCTGGTCAGGTCCTGGACAAGACATTTTTGGCTACATCGACTTCTAGTCCTTTTGCCTCATGGGGGAAGAGAAGGTTAAACAGAGAGATTGGGGATGGATGGGAGCATGGTCATTTTATATATGAGTAACTAGAAATGTGGAAACCAAGTTTGCAGATGCAGGGGAGGCTACTGGGCAAAAAAAGAGAGCAACATATTGTTCATACAAATAATATTTTCTCTAAACCAGGGCCTATGTGCTTTCATCTGTCATTTGTACACCCTGCATGTGGATTAGAGTCATCATCCCCAGAGACGTAATGGGCTCTGGTGGTGCAGGGGGTGAGGTAACATCATCCCCTGCATCACCGCACCCCTAGAACTACCGCCCTGCCCCTTGTGCTGCCCTGCCACATCCCCAGCATCCATGGATGCTCCATTTTGGAGCCAAATAGACACAAGAGAGGGAAGGAGTGCCAACCTCCACTCTGTTTTTTTCCCTCTCTCCTTCACCCCTCCGATGGTGCCCATAGCAGGTGCTGCCCCACGCCCGACAATCCCTCCGTCCCTGATCATCACCGTATCACCTAAAGTGACATCTGAACCCAGTTTCAGCATTCTTCATCTGGCAAAATATCTGAGGAGTTTGGAAGGAAAGCTGAAGAATTTCGATAACACAAGCAACATTGCTCAGTAGGCATCTGCCCGTCCCCCGGCAATCACCAGACTGTGCCTAAAATGAAATTTGAAGGCAGAACATCTGAGGAATGTTAAGGGAAGCCAAAATGATTCCATAAAACTTGCAAAATTTATCTGAGAGTTTCCAAACAGAATAATCTTCCTTGGACTGTGCTTTAGGTGTGTATATTTTGCTAGTTGTTATGTTTTATTAGGCATAAATAAGACAAGGCGAAGATATTCAGTGCTGAATAGTGTACAGACATTATTGACATGAGATTGTATAATAGCTTATTGTGCATGATGCAGACATATACTTATCCCCAAAAGCTGTCTTTGAATTTGTTTTCTGCACCATTCCCAAGTTATGCAGTTTAATTACCTCTTGCTTTTTTTTTTTATTTGTTTAATTTCTTATTTTTCACAACTTGAAAGGAAATTGCATGAAAAATCACCATACTGATACGTTGGAAATGCAGAATAAAAATTAGACGCTGTTATAGAATCTTGTACTTATTACTCAAATGTCAAAAAGCTGTCTTTCTAGTCATTTAAGTAATGTATGGCAAGTGGAAGGAATTCAAAAATGACATCTGTCACTTGGTTGGGCCATCTGGATTTGTTTTACTAATGCTGCAGTTCTGCACATGCTTCCTCTGCTGTAATTTCCATTGACAACTATGGGAGTTAGAACCAGGCTATATGATCGGCAGCCTCCTGTGTTATATCAATTGCTGGAAGGTTACATAGGTTTCCAGGCACAATATTTCATGGGTAACTTCTTCCCATGTTTTTAAAAAAGGTGTCCTGCCAGTAGAAAACTAGCATATCAGATGGTTCTAGCCCAGACTTCTTCCTGCAGTATTGGCAGTATTATCCATTAGGCTGAGTAGGCTGAAGCCTAGGGACCCCGCAGGGACTAGGGCCAGTGATGTCATTCAGGGGGAACGGACCAGAACGGGCTCCGTGGCTGGTTCCGGGTTCCCGACAAGTGCCAATCAAAAGTGAGTTCCTGTTCCTAAATCATTTGAATGACACCACTGACTAGGGCCCATCAATGGGGCTTGTCTGATCGTCAGCCTAATGCATGGGTCTCTAAATCCAGCCCCTGGGAACTCCCCTACGGCCTGTCAGACTTCCAGCCAACAAGAGATTACAGCAAGCCCAACCTAGCAAATTTGAGGCTTGCAGAGCTCTCCAAGAACCACGTGGGGCAAGCCCCACCTCAACGGATTGAGCTGGAGGCAGCCTCACTGGGGAGCTTCCGTGCAAGTTTGGGTCCTCTTGTGAGGTTTTCTCCCCCTTTTGGAAAAAGTGCCGGGCTTTTCTGTTTTTTGCCCCTCAGATTTCTGCCTGTGTTTCTCCTGCTTTAGGAGTGGGGGTGGGTGGGGAGCTTCCATGCAAGCCTGGGTCCCTTTGTAAGGAGAAGCCCATCTGTGGCTGAATTGGCTAAGGTTGGGGGTTGTCTGCAAAGATGGGTGTGTGTGTTTTCTAACAAAGCTATAGATAGATGAGGAAAAGTGACTGAGCTGCGGAGGCCTTATTTCTGAAGTGGGGAAGGAGAACCTTGTCTGCCCACCCATCCACCAGGGGCTTCCATTTAGAGTGGAAGAATCTTTCCTGCAGGGTTTAAGAGGGGGCCCAAAAATGCCTGAAAGCCTAGGGGCCCGGTCACAGGTTAATACAGCCCTGGGTATTAGGTAATGCACAAGAAGCATTTACATAAGGAAGCATTTCAGAAAATTCCCTCCATGGAGCTTTATCTCCATGTCTTTCCATGATTTCCAATTTGCCCTATTGCAAAATCACAGTGCTGAGTTTGCAGTGTGATGTTTCTGTTTTACATGTCTGGGCTTTGGTCAGATCACTGCAATTCTGCACTTTGCAGCAGGGTATTCAGGATCCTATCCAATCCTATCCAACCAGCTGTGCCAATGGGATGTGCACTGCATCCTCTGGTAGGAGGGGCAATCACAGAGGCTTCCTCAAGTTAAGGGTATGTTTGCTCCTTTACCACAGGGGCTGCATTGTAGCTGCATTGGTGCTGGACGGTTGGACAGGATTGGGCCCTTGTTCATTCATTCATTCCTTACAGGTTAGCAATGGGCTCCTGTGCATAGGCACAGTGTCTAAAACAAGAAGGCATTCAAGAATAATTGCTATGCAATCTTACAATTAAATCCCAGCCAAAAAGGGTTCCTGTTCCAATTGTAGCACAGCGACATTAATTAATAAGGTACAAATCCCTCTCTGCACTTACTTGTTTGAAAAATGTTGAGCAGTGTTATATTAACCTTGATGTTCGGTCTGTACATCTCTGAGACAACTTTCCAAATTGACTTTTAATCAAATGAAACAAAAAACTTATTCTCCACAGTTTAAGCGAACAAGAAGACAATCCCGATCGTAGCAATAGCACATCAAGGTGCCTATTTGAAGCACTTTGCAAACTTTTACTAATTAACTATTAAAGAACTATTAAATATTAATTACAATTAAAAGCTTGGATGTACTAAGAGCTATTTTTAGACAATAGGTATCCCTGGGCAAAATTGATGCTGACCGTAATCAGTTCTATCATTGAAAGGAATGGAAAGAAGTGGTCCACAAACTGCAAATACTTGTATATCAATGAAGGAAATGAATCAGAATCTAATTCTGCAATTAACAAAGGTTTCAGTGCAAACATCAGCGTTCTTCATCTTCTTATTTTTGAGATAAAATAGGTTTACTAGTCATACAGGTAAATGACACAGATTGTGTAAGCTAATTTGTAGGGGTCAGAGGTACAGCTGATCAATGGGTGATTGTTGTTGTTGTTCAGTCGCTAAGTCGTGTCCAACTCTTTGCGACCCCATGGACCACAGCACGCCAGGCCTCCCTGTCCTCCACTACCTTCCGGAGTTCACCCAATTTCATGTTCATCACTTCGGTGACACTATCTAACCATCTCTGCCGCCCCTTCTCCTTTTGCCTTCCATCTTTCCCAGCATGAGGGTCTTTTCTAAAGAGTCCTCTCTTCGCATGAGGTGGCCAAAGTATTTGAGCTTCAACTTCAGGATTTGTCCTTCCAAGAAACAATCAGGCTTGACTTCCTGTAGGATTGACCAATTGGATCTTCTTCCAGTCCAGGGGACTCTCAAGAGTCTTCTCCAACACCATAATTCAAAAGCATCTATTCTTTGGCGCTCTGCCTTTCTTATGGTCCAGCTCTCATATCCATATATTGCTACTGGGAAACCCATAGCTTTGACTATACGAACCTTTGTTGGCAGGGTGATGTCTCGGCTTTTGATTAAGTTGTCTAGGTTAGCCATAGCTTTCCTCCCAAGAAGTAAACGTCTTTTAATTTCATGGCTGCAGTCACCATCTGCAGTGATCTTGGAGCCCAGGAAAATAAACTATGTTACTGCTTCCATTTTTTCCCCTTCTATTTGCCAGGAAGTGATGGGAGCAGTTGGCATGATCATCTTGAAGTGGAACTTCAAGCCAATTTTTGCACTTTCCTCTTTCACCCTCATCAGGAGGTTCTTTAGGTCTTCCTCACTTTCTGCCATTAGAGTGGTATCTTCTGCATATCCGAGATTGTTGATATTTCTCCCAGCAATCTTGATTCCAGCTTGTGATTCATCCAGCCCAGGCTTTCTCATGATGTACTCTGCATATAAGTTAAATAAGCAGGGTGTGACAGTATACAGCCTTGTCATACTCCTTTCCCAATTTGAAACCAATAAGTTCTTCCATGTCCAGTTCTAACTGTTGCTTCCTGACTTGCATACAGGCTTCTCAGAAGACAAATAAGGTGGTCTGATACTTCCATCTCTTCAAGAACTTGCCACAGTTTGGTGTGATCCACACAATCAAAGGCTTTGGCATAGTCAATGAAACAGAAGTAAATGTTTTTCTCCATGATCCAGCGAATGTTGGCAATTTGATCTCTAGTTCCTCTGCCTCTTCGGAAACCAGCTTGTACATCTGGTAGTTCTCAATTCCCATACTGCTGAGCCTAGCTTGTAGGATTTTGAGCATCACCTTGCTAGCATGTGAAATTAGTGCAATGGTGCGGTAGTTGGAACAATCTTTGGCATTGCTCTTCTTTGGGATTGGAATGTAAACTGATCATTTCTGGTCTTGGGGCCACTGCTGTGTTTTCCAAACTTGTTGGCATATGGAGTGCAGCACTTTGACAGCATCATCTTTTAAGATTTTGAGTAATTCCCCTGGAATGCTGTCAGCTCCACTAGCTTTGTTGTTAATGATGCTTTCTAAAGCCCACTTGACTTCGCACTCCAGGATGTCAGGTTCAAGCTCAGTGACTGCACCATTATGGTTATCAGGAACATTTAGATTGGCCTTATAGAGTTCCTCTGTGTATTCTTGCCACCTTTTCTTAATCTCATCTGCTTATGTTAGGTCCTTGCCGTTCTTGTCCTTTATTGTGCCTACCTTAGCATGAAATTGTCCTTTGATATCTCCAATTTCCTTGAATCTCTTGTCTTTCCCATTCTATTGTTTTCCTCTACTTCCTTGCATTGCTCATTTAGGAAGGCCTTCCTATCTCTCCTTGCTGTTCTCTGGAAATCTGCATTCAGTTGGGTATATCTTTCCCTTTCTCCTTTGCTTTTGGCTTCCCTTCTTTCCTCAGCTATTTGTAAAGCCTTGTCAGATAGCCACTTTGCCTTCCTGCATTTCTTTCTCTTTGGAGTGGTTCTAGCTGCTGCCTCCTGTACAATGTTACAGACATCCATCCAAAGTTCTTCAGGCATTCTGTCTACCAAATCTAAGCCCCTAAATCTATTTGTCACCTCCACTGTATATTCGTAGGGGATCTGATTTAGGTCATACGTGGAGGGCCTAGTGGTTTTCCCTACTTTTTTCAGTTTAAGCCTGAATTTTGCAATAAGAAGCTCATGATCTGAGCCACAATCAGCTCCAGGTCTTGTTTTTACTGCCTGTATAGAACTTCTCCATCTTTGGCTGTAAAGAATGTAATCAATCTGATTTCGGTGTAGGCTATCTGGTGAAGTCCATGTATACAGTCGCCGTTTGTGTTGCTGGAAAAGGGTGTTTGCTATGACTAATGTGTTCTCCTGACAAAACTCTATCAGTCTTTGCCCTGCTTCATTTTGTACTCCAAGATCAAACTTGCCTGTTATTCCTATTACCTCTTGACTGCCTACTTTAGCATTCCAATCCCCTATGATAAGAAGGACATCTTTTTGGGGTATTAATTCTAGAAGGTGTTGGAGGTCTTCATAGAAACGGTCAACGTCTTCCTCTTCAGCATCGGTGATCGGGGCGTAGACTTGGACTACCATGATGTTGAGAGGTTTGCCTTGGATCCGAACTGAAATCATTCTATCATTGTTGAGGTTATACCTCAGTACTGCTGTTTTCACTCTCTTGTTCACGATGAAGGCTACTCCAT
>JAJKFI010000045.1:4558150-4570161 GCA_029204185.1 Lerista edwardsae
CCCATTCCTGTCCATTTTAGTTCACTAACTCCCATGATGTCGATGTTTAGTCTTGACATCTCGCGTTTGACCACATCTAGCTTACCCTGATTCATAGATCTGACGTTCCAGGTTCCTATGCAGTATTGTTTGCAGCATCATACTTTCCTTTCACTTCCAGACACCTCCACAGCTGAGCTTCCTTTCAGTATCAATGGGTGATACTAATGGTCTATCCATTTCTTGTCTGTTCCAGAAAAAAAAAAAAAAAAAACCCAACCTTTTTAGCTAAAAAAAAAAAAAAAGACTTTCTCAGGGTTGCTTGCAGCAACAGCTTCAGAGTGCTGACAGAGAGCCTCCCTTGCACCAACCGAAGACAGTCAGCGCAAGGGATTCTCCGTCCCTGATTGGGACGGGGATTGGTGGGAGGGGGGAGGCGGGACTTGGGGGGACCTGGGCGGGCTTGGGAGTTGGCCGTACAGCCACTTCCTAAGCCCGTCAGCGAGGCTGGGTGGCCCCAATTCGGGCCGCGCTGTCTCCTTGGCTCTGTGCCTGCTCTTTAACGGGCACAGATCCGAGGAGCACTTAGGGGAGGCTGGAGCCTCCCCTACGGTAAGGGAGAGCACACTCCCTTGCCGCAGGGAGGCTCCAGCCCGTCCTAAGCAGCGCTGGATAAGGCGCTGGCCCGTCGGCCTCGCCAGTCCGGCGCTGCTTAGGATTGCGCCCGCAATGTCTCCTCTTGCATCTATTCAAGGTTAAATAGCAGCAAAGCTGTGAAGTTTCAGAGCATTTCTAATGATTGCTTTTCATATGTCGTAATAAGTATTGCAGTGCTATCACCAAAAGTTAGGCAATCACCTCTTTTTTAAAACAAGGAATCTGTGCCTCTGTCACATGTACCTACCATGTAGGTAGTGATATCACATATCGCTGATATTTGTGATAATATGGAATTGCTGGTGTTATTTTGTGATTATTCATGCAATTGCCCTGCTAATTGGGCAAGAGAGCACTTTTGCAAGTGGTGTTCCTCTTATATTTAGCAGGGGGAGAGTAATAGTCCCTCTTCACCTCTGCGCAGTGTCTTTTCTAGTGGCTGTTGCTGGTGGGGGTCTACATGTTTTTAGATTGTGAGCCCTTTTGGGACAGGGAGCCATTCAACTTTATTATTCTTTGCCTGTAAACTGCTTTGTGAACTTTGTGTTGAAAAGCGGTATATAAATACTCTTTGATGATGATGATTTTTTGGTTTGAGACCTAGGATGGCCCTATGGGCTGAAAGCCATGTAGGAGGAGCTGATGTTGCAACGTTTTCCCACCTTGGGATTGCTCCAGTTTCCAAGGGGTCAATTCTGAAATGGGGGGGGGAGGACTGCAAAATGGGCTTCTCGGATAGACTTGCCAGGTTTTCAAAATGACAATAAGAGACACACAGGTATTGGGATACTGCTTTCCATCAGACCACTCCATGGTTACCAGAAATAATATAAAAATTGTGCGAGGCAGCAGCAAACAGCAACAGCAGCAGAATTTTGGGATGGGGTTTTTAAAGTCCTGTTCGACATTGATACAGGACACAATTTTTAAAACTTAAATACGGGAAGTCCCTTATAATAAGGGACACCTGCCAAGTCTATGCTCGGATGTGGCCTGGGCTTTTGGACATTGCCTTCATGGCATATAGTGAAGCTGTCTTTCAGTGGTTTTGTGCAGTAAACAGGGCCGGGTTTAATAAGCCAATGTGACCAATGTTGTCACATCGGGCCCCGCGCTTCAGGGGGCCCCGCACTAGCAGGGTGAGCACATTGCCTGTGGCTGCAGCTGGGATCTCTATGGGCTGTAAGTCAGTGGGGCGAGCAGAGCAGCTTTACCTTGGTCTCTCCCATCTGCCTCTGAACAGCTCAAGATGGGCCACCTGGAAGCAGCTGGAGGTGATGTTATGATATCACCACCAACTACTTCCACATGCCATGCTTTGCACGCGGCACGAACAGAGCTCTTCTTGGTGAGTGGGGGGGGGCCCCACAGGAATGCCCCACATTGGACCCTGCCGCTGCTAGAGCCGGCCCTGGCAGTGAAGGCCTATAAAAGAGATCAGGATCCCCATTTCTTCCTTAAATGGTGTTCCAGTGTAACAATGGAAGTAGCTCTCAGCAGTTTAGGACATTGCAAGACTGACTGTTTTGCTCCACTTCAATGAAGAGATAGTGTTTCTAAGATAGCAAACACGCTACCGCTTTCTTGCCACTAAATATTGTATAGGCCATTAAAAATGAGGGAGGGCACGAAATTAAGAAAATGATGCTGACGGGGAGAGCTGAGCTTTGCTCTTGCAAAGGTAAGGATTTATTTTCGCTTCCTATGCTAGCCCTGTGTTGTGCGACTCAGCAGCTTGTCTGCTTTCTCAATCAGCACTTCTTGGATAACTGCTTTAAAGTATGTGTTCACTGCACATTCTTTTCCCTCGGGAATTAAAGTTCAGAGGAGGAATTCAACGGCGGGCTATCGGGCAAAGAAGCTCAAATCAAACAATGTGACACATTAGACGGGAAGTCATTGTTTAACTGCACAGTATGCTTGGGAACAGAGAGCCAAAGGTAGATAAGGCCTATATGACAAGAGAGAGAGACTGCTGTTCGAGTTGTCTTAGCTGTATTGTGTTGTCTTAGTAGAGATTTTTGTTCCTGGTGAATAAGGTAGGATCACTGAATACCATACTGGGCTTACTTCTCAGTAAGGTAAATAATCCTGTTTTCAAGCATATTAGACAAATTCAGATTAGCAGATTCTGCCCTCTATGGGGCTGTACAATAGGTGTGTTGCACTTAATTCAGTTTGCAGTTAATCCAGTATCCCCAAATGGGCATTGACCTGACCTGACTTGTGTAAACTGTATTTGGTGGTGCTCACATAGAGTTGTCATGGTTGATTTTCTTCCTGCGTTGCTCTGGTGCTTGGTTTGTGGCCTAACCTCTTAAGACTTTAGGGAATGAAGGGCATGAAAATGAAAGAAGAGCCCAGATGGCTCAGACAGAGGTTACATCTAGCCCCACATCCTCTGGGAAACCCGAAGGACAGTATGAAGACCACAGTGTCTTAGCCAATCATATATCTTCCAGTACTTCACAGGTGAGAACAGGCACGTCCTTGTAAGATTCACATTTTCATACTTGGTTAACTATCTGAACTGCCCACCTCTGGCCATGTGTTAAGTCATTGCTTGGAATCTCAGTAAAATGGAGTCTTGCTCATTCAGCCCACTTCATCTTTTCAGTGTCCATGTGCAGGAGCAGAAACACAACTGAACAAAATTGGGCAAAAGGCTGAGCATAGAGGTGCCTTTCAAAATCATAGTTTTATGTCCAGCAGGCGGAGAACAACCTATTCGCCCCAGAGTAGTGCCTTTTCTAGTGGCTGTATGTTTTCTTCTGCATCTCTTGTTAGATTGTGACTCCTTTTGGGGTCAGACAACCATTTGTATGCTGGCCTCCCTGACACCAAGACTGGTTCAAATGTGCTTTACGATGGTCCTTGTTCTGGACAAACTTTGCTGGCCTAACTGTGTTGGCCTACCTCTAGGTTAGGATTGTGCCCTTACTATATTTCTGAGGGTCAGATTGCTAATAGATGCAGCTGATTTAAGAAAAGAAAAGAGGCAACCCTGGGGAGGAGGATTGGACAGCAAGACACTAATTGCAAACATACACTTTGCAACCTTTGCGTCCCCGAATTGTGTTCTCCAATGCTAGCGTCAAATCATTTTTTTTAAATCCAATGTCCTGGTGTAAATCTAAGGAAGCCCACTGTGTTGATTGTTTCCATTATGGGAAGGAAAAAAAAAAAGTCCGGAATGTTTTCATAGTGCGGGCAATTTAGGACAGAAATTGTTTTGTGGACCACCTACCTTTTTATTCATGATTGCTTAACTAACACCCTTCTGTGGTCTTATAGTATCCCTGGAACCTAACATCAGCAATTGCTTGCATGGAAGAAAACAAAAGTGGGGATATAAAGAAAGCATCTAATATGCTTTTTCCCCCTGCATGATGATGCTATTTAGTAGCAGGAAATAAGAAGAAACAGCAGTAATTGGCAAGCTCTCCACAGACCAAGTAGCAAATGCTCTGTGAATTAATGCTTAGAAACCAATCCATGGATTACTACTCTTCTTTTTTGAAGAGGCTTACTGGAATAATGTAGGTTAATATCTTTTTTTTTAAGTGCCAATGTCCAGAGTTGTTGTTGTTTTTTAAAAGATGCAAATGATTGAAATCCTAGCTCGTCATGAGCAGTGGCTAAAGATCAGTGGCAATGAAATCCAGTGGGAGAAAATTCTTTCGGGGAAAAAAGTGACCACAGCTGAAAGCATCATAAGGCGCTTGCAGGATAATTTAGGCAGGAAATATGAGGCGGTAGCTACACGCCCATGCAATGACCCAGCAATGTTTACATAATGCAAAATCTAATGACAAGCAGGTAGCCAGCTGTGGATGGATGAACCTGTTTTAAACATGAGCAAACCCAAAGAGTAGCTTCCAACACTTAACAAGCAGGGGCAACAGAGTGCATTGGTAAGCGTCTGCTTCCCATTTTTAGTGCTTGTGCATGATATAATGAGTGCGTTGCCCACCCTTCCTTCAATAAGCATATGAGGCATATATTGGACTTTAAACTAGGCCATATTTATTCAATCAAGGCTATTCAAAATAGGAGAGAAATACTGCCACAGATCCTAACTTTCCTCCGTCCTCCTTCCAGTAGCACAGGCACCTACTCCACATCTGGAGTATTGCATATAGGTCGCCACATCTCAAAGACATAGTGCAGCTGGAAAAGGTGCAAAAGAGAATGACAAAAAATGATTACTGAGCTGGGGCACCTCCCTTATGAGGAAAGGTTGCAACGTTTGGGGCTCTTCAGTCTAGAAAAAAGGCGCCTAATAGGGGACATGATTGAGATGTTTAAAACTATGCATGGGATGGATAGAGTGGATACAGGGATGTTCTTTTCCCTCTCTCACAACACCAGAACCAGAGGACATCCACTAAAATTGAGTGTTGGGAGAGTTAGAACAGATAAAAGAAAATACTTTGTTACCCAGCAGGTAATTAATCTGTGGAACTCTTTGCCACAGGAGGTGGTAATGGCATCTGGCCTAGGTGCCTTTAAAAGGGGACTGGACAGATTTCTGGAGGAAAAGTCCAATGTGGGCTATAGGCCATGATGGGCTGTGCAACCGCCTTACTATAGTAGTAGGCATATAGTAGAATGCCAGGTGCAAGAGAGTGGCAACAGGATGCAGGCATCTTGTTGTCTTGTGTGCTCCCTGAGGCATCTGGTGAGCCACTGTGAAATTCAGGAAGCTGGACTAGATGGGACTTTGACTTGATCCAGCGGGGCTCTTCTTATGTTCTTATGTACCTCCAAGGAATACCGGCGGTGCTGCAGCGTGCCATGAGAAGACAAGTCTTTTGGGTGCTTTGCCTGGTCTTACAAGCAGTTGAAGCCTCAGGACAGACAGCCAATGATGCAGCCAGCTCAGAGTATGAGGTGGGTGCTGGGAAAGGAAGCTGGGAGGTATCAAGATATAGGATGATTAAGGGGAAGGGAGAAGAAAGGAGAGGGAGAAATGAGCAGTGAAGGAATACACCGGGCAGGCATGGAAAAAAGAGGTGGAACTGGAGCAGGAGAGGATGTGAAGGGAGAGCGTGAACAAGGGAAAAGAGGAGTGGAAAAGAGGGTGAGGCAGGACAGATACAATAGAGCCAGACAGAAGAGTGCAGATGTCAGAGAAGTCGTGAGAGAAAGGAAGGAGGAGGGAGCAGTAGCAATAAGCCTCAGAAGAGAAATTGGCTGGGGCTGGCTATCCCCCAAACAAAGGTCCCAAAGGGAAGCACTGGATACCTGGGCAAATGAGCAGCAATCAGGCTACCCTTCTGCACCAGCTTTCACTTGCTCCACGATCACTCCGACCTGGAGACCCAAACAACATCAGGTGGTATTCCTAATTGGGCAGGCCAGCACCTCCTGGGCATCATTTTAAGCCTGGAACAAGGCCTTTACCCTCCTTTTTCTGATAGGGCAACTACAAGGACTAGCGCTGTAAAGAAAGATTGTGGGAACAGGCCAGAGACAGAGCTGACCAGAATCCTGCTTGGGGCAGTGTCCAGAGGCTGGAACTTGAAAGATGAGAGGGAGCCAGGCCAAGGGAGTAAGCAGTTAATATTACTTTTGTATGGGAATAGAGGTTGGAAATTACAGAAAATGCCTTATATAGAGAGTAAATGGAATCAAGCTAATGGCAGAATGTTTTAAATAATAGATAGCACCTCCTGGTTCATTATGGGGGGGCATGAGTCTATGAACAGATTTCTCCAAATGACACACTCAAAGGAGATGGATTATTTTGTACTGCCTCCATGCATTGTCTATACAATGACAGGGTTTCTCAGAAGATTCCAGACAAAGCTCATGAACAAATCAGCACTAACGTTTATTGACACAATTCATTTGCTGCAAGCTTCCAGGCTAAAATTTATATATGTTGCTGTAAATGTCAGATGCGCGGCCAGTGTTGACATTTACGAGTAAGTCTTCCGATTTTAGGTGGCCAGTGGGAAAAGCCAGCAATGGACATTGGGGCAGAAAAGTTTATGAAGTTCTGGAATAAAACAAATATAAACATAAACTATGACTTTGAAGAATGTTCTGAAACTGAGGGCACAATCCTAACCAACTTTCGAGCTCCAGCATAAGGTCAGTGAACCTCTGAGGTGAGAGAACAAACATTCCCCTATCTTGAGGAGGCCTCCATGGCTACTACTCCACTGCAGAATGCAGCACATGCCCTATTGGCACAGCTATGTCAGTGCTGGAAAGTTGGCTAGGATTGCGCCCTGAGTTGAAGGAGTCAAGGCACCCCAGGTTTGCACCATCACCCCCAAGCTGATCAGCCTTTGAGGCAGACTTTGCACCCATTGCTCAATAGAACCCTATGCAACATTTCTGAGCCAAATAGTCTCTGGAGGCTTATCTTGTGGTCCCTTTGACAAATCCACTTGCCTTAGGATACACCCAGAATTCCTCTTTTGAACCTCCCATAGTGTCAACTAACAGTCCTGACTAACCTACAGTACACCTATTCCTTCAAGATGAATCAGGCCAAAACCCCTCAACCACAGCCAATCCGGTGAGGAGAAAACAACAACTTTCTACTTGGTTCTTGTAGACAACTGGCCATTTCCAGTTAATAAAAAACAATAAATATAATAATAAAAAAATGTTTTTATCACTCTACGCTGATAATTTAGGGTGTAAGCTGACAAATGAGCCCAATCCTATCTGGCTCACGGTGTTGCAAGCATGCCATAAAGCATGTTTGCGCCACTGCTGGAAGCCCTACCGCCTGTGCTGGGCCAGCGCCAGTCAGTCCTGGCCCCAGCGACAGATGGAGGAGGACGTGCTGCCTCCCAACAGTAAATGCTTCTGCTGGGTTCCAGAGCTGCTTTTTGGGGTGGGGGGAGGGTGTGGGGAAGGCTCCTACCTGGGCAGGGGGAGGGGAGAAGCAAGCTGAAGTGGATGGTGAGACCAGCTGTTAGTTGTAGACACAAATGCAGTATTGGAAATGCAATTTTTTTGGGGGGGGTCTTCTTTTGGTGGAGTTTGCTTATTATTAATTCAGCTTGACAGCCCTAAATTTTGTAGGCAAGACTGTATGGGCGGCAAAGACTCCCTACCCCACTGTGAAGCAGATGGGAACATAAAAACTTTATTGAATACAAATACATTGCTACGCATATTTTATGTGTCGATTTCTTGGCACTCACAGCTAATAATAGTAAGACATTAGAAAGTCACATTTATGCTATGTTCCCACATGCAGTAATGGCATCTAAATGATTTAGCAACAGGTACTCACTTTTGATTGGCACTTGTGTCGGGCCTGCCCACTGGAAGTGAGGTCATAGCCGGAACCCAGGAACCGCCCCCAGGAACCGCCGTGCCTCCTTGGTAGGCCGCACAGCGGCCTGGGAGAAGGCCCGGGAGTCCCGGGCCTTCCCCGGGGCCACCGCGCAGGCTACTGATTCCCCCCCAGGAACCACCATGCCTCCTCAGGAGGGAGCCCCAGGCAGCCTACCTGCTCATGCTGCTGCTGCCGTCGGTCTCCCTCGCTCCGCTGCCTGCCTGCCTGGCTCTGAGAACATGCAGGCAACTCAAACGTTCAAGCAATTCAAACGTTGCAGGGGGCACAGCGGAGCGCCGATGGAGTCGATGAGTGGGCGGGCGAATGGGCGGGGCCAGCCCTAATCCTAGGAACGGGTACTCGCGTACCCCTGCGTACCCACTACATGACATGTCTGCCCACATGTGGTATGCTATGCTAGTCTTACCATTTACCCATATAGCCTTTCCAATAAACACATGAGACAAGTGATTTGGAGTAATAGTGGGTCACATTGATTGATAATCCAATTATGCAGCTCAACAAATCAGCAGCTGTCCTGCCTCAAACACCTCCCCCTTCAGTGAGAGCTTCTAACCTAGATGGGCCCAAACAATTGCCTCTTTCCTGGTAGCGAATTCCTACCCAGACTACGAGCTATGTGGGCAATCAATTGGCAGCCTAAGCTTATCAAACCCAAGCCCGAGGGGTTGAGAAAGTTGAACTGCACCCTCCCACTTTAAATGGGGACAAATTAAATGCTTACCAAATTAAGCTGTGAGCCCCTAGCACTGTGGTCCAAAAACAAACCATGGTTAGACTGAATTTAGTAAATGTTCACCAAATGTATAACATGACATTTACATGACAATACTATTATTTAGCTAGCAGAATTATATGCCCCAAACACGGCTTAGGGTTTGGCTTTGGCTTTGGGTTATATTATGAAAAATTACTGTTTTGGGGAGACAAACACATTTTTTAACTGTCAAGTACTTTACTAAAATGACGAGAACTCAATATGTGGTTATCACTTTAGAATTATTAGGTGGTCTAAAATTTCATGGACATTCACTTTGTGGAAACAAAAGGTTTTTGTTTTTTTTAGGAACGTTTTCATTAAATATGAGCCCTTTGAAATCATTTGAGGTCAACTTCATCAGTGGTGTAGCTAAGGTGGGGCAGGGGGTACCTTGTCCCAGGTATCACACCTTGAGGGAGTGCCAAACCACATCCCTCACAATGGATCCTGAGGCATCTGGGAGAGGATCTGAGGCACACAGAGGCCATGTGCAGCCTTCCCATGCCTCAGAACATCTTAGAAGGCATTGAAGAGGCCTTATAAAGGCACTTCTGTTTCTTTTTGCAGAAGTCTGAGGGAGATGTACTGGGCATCTGGCCACCAGGGACCCCAGGTTGCACATTGCTTAGCTATGCTACTGAGCTTCACAATCCAAGTCTGAGTGATTACCAGCCAGCATCCCTGATTCAAGCAGCATTTAGGGATTGGTACTGGTCCCCTTCTGACCCTGCTTACTTCAAGGTGCACAACAAAATCCCTATCCTTCCTCCCTGGCCTGCACCATACCTGCCACATCAGGAACTAGCATGGGCTAGCCCAGCTTCTCCCTGCCCCACCATGGGCTAAAATGGTCCAAAATGTCCTGCAGGGACTGCTGCAAGTCCTAAAGGGTAACATTTGTCCCAGTCATAAAGGTTTCCCCATGACTGGATGGTCTAGTCATGACCGACTGTAGGGGGCGGTGCTCATCTCCGTTTCAAGGTCTGTAGAGCCAGTGTTTTGTCCAAGGACAAGCTTCCATGGTCATGTGGCCGGCATGACTCTACGCGGTAGCGCACAGAACCCACCGAAGTGGTCCCTATTTATCTACTTGCATTTAGGTGCTTTTGAACTGCTAGGTTGGCAGGAGCTGGGACAAGCAACGGGAGCTCACTCCGTCACGCAGTCTTGAACTCCCAACCTTCCGGTTAGAAAGCCCAGCAACAGCGAATTAACCCGCTGCGCCGCCACGTCCCAGTCATAGATAAAGGCATATCATCGCTTGGAGACAAAGTGGGCTGCAAGTGGGCTGTGCCAGGATGGGCAATGACTGCTGCTCTAGCTCTCATCACCACCTTTCCAATTTGTGGTTTTCCTTCTTGCCCTATCTACCTGACCACACAAACACACCACCACCACCAAACCCTGCACTGTAGCAGATTTGACCAGAATATCCAAAATCTAGGAGCCTGTTCATAGAAAACAGTAAGAACAATTCATAAGAACAGTAAGACTGTTCACAGAGAACAGTCTTCTGACACAGGTCATTGCCTCCCAAATGAATATCTAAAATTTGGGGAGGGGTGTTCTGTTGAATAAACATATAAACACTCCCTAGTAACTGATTCCACAGTATACCTTTCTTAGGGCACATTCTTAACTTGTGCAAGAGCAGGCAGGCCAGCAGGCCTGCACTGCATCCAAGCGCTGGTTAGGACTGTGCTGGAGCTCACCATGAGGCAGGGGGAGTTTTTTCCCTTGCCCCAGGGCAAATTAGGATCTGGCCCAGGTGCCAGATCCTGTCGCCACTCCACCCCACCGGCGAAGCCACCCTCCCTCCGCCACTCCCCTGAAATGGCCCCGCACTGGCTGAATTTGGCCAGCAAAGGACCAACTTACCCAGCAGTCCCAGCGTCATTGCTGGGCTGATGCTGCTGACTGCGCCGGCACGAACATGCCTTACAGCACACTTGCAACAGCACTGGGCTGACGCAGATGACATGCATTGGCCCAAAGAGGGGGTTAACAGGATAACAGCAGCCTGTTAGTAAGCCGGGAGACTTCAGCTATATCTCCAACCCAAGCTGGGAGACAAAACTGCTGGTGCTTGCTCTTTTCCGAGTTCCAAAAATGATGACTGACCTCAAATATGCACACTTACTGACCTCATCCAGCTGCAGCCAAGGAAAAATAATATCACTAAACAGTTCAAAGTCCAGTTTGGTGCCAAATCCTCACAAAGTAGCTACCACCAATAAAAATCACAGTACTCCTTCCTTCTGTATAAGCACAAAAAACACCATACTGTATCTCACCTTGCTAATGTGGCAATCTACCGTTCTTATGGGAGAGCATAGCATCTTAAAGTAGCTGATTTCCTGTTCTTTCAATAGGATAGGATGCTTTTGGGATGTGGTAGCACTGTGGGTTAAACCGCTGCTGCTGAGCTTGCTGACCGGAAAGTTGGCAGTTCAAGACCATGCGACGGAGTGAGCTCCTGTCGTTTGTCCCAGCTCCTGCCAACCTAGCAGTTCAAAAGCACGTAAAAATGCAAGTAGATAAATAGGGACCACTTCGGTGGGAAAGGAACGGTGTTCTGTGCGCTATGGCGTACAGTCATGCCAGCCACATGACCACGGAAGCTTGTCCTCGGACAAACGTCGGTTCTTCGGCCTAGAAATGGAGATGAGCACCGCCCCCTACAGTCGGTCACAATTAGACCATTCAGTTGTGGGGAAACCTTTACCTTTACCTTTATCCTTCTGATATTGTTTGTGCTCAACTCATTTCTGAAGCAGCAATACCTGCTTCAATGAGGAAGGGCTGATCTTGGGCTGTGGGCTGATCTTGGTAGCACTGGCAGCACCAAGATCCTATCCCCCCCACTCTGGGCTTCTCACGCCCTCTTGGATCTATCAGATTTATAGCTGTCATAAATGCAAGTGAGGATCAGGGAATGGTGGATTAGGTAAGAATAAAATTTCATTACTTACCTCTCTGCCACTATCTGGTCTCTGTCTCTAGCCCAGAGCAGATGCTACATCAGCACTGCTGCAAGTTCTGGGCTGGCTCCGGATAGGATTCGGCCATCGGTTAAGTTGCAGCTGAGCAGCCCAATCCTAAAATGCCTGAGTCCCTTAGGAGCAGCGCTAGCAAAATGGCCACCACTGCATCTTATGGGATCTGCGGCAGCCCTCAGAGTCTCCTCAGGGGGACATTTACCCCTTCCACTGAGGAAAGCAGTGGGCCCCGCAAGGGGACTCTGTTGTAGTATTTGTGTAAATAATAGCAGAGTTGGAGGCTCGGATA
>JAJKFI010000045.1:4575161-4608330 GCA_029204185.1 Lerista edwardsae
TGCCAGTTTCAACCAGTTCTGGACTGTGAGATGTGAAACTGCAACAGACTCCTCAAGTCTCCATTTTGCTGCGATATGTGTGGATCAAACAGTGGAAGTGACTGCTGGCCCCACCCACTGGCTAGTCCCACTCCTCTCCTCCTCCTGTCCAGTTCTGCCCCCCCTGCCTCCCCATCCTGATGGACCGTATTGCTGGCCAGTGCCACTGGAGCACCAACCATCTGTACAGCCTGTGCTGGGGAACAGCACCAACGGGTGTGGCCCTGGCATGGGTGGTGCTTCCTCTCCAGGTGCCAGAAACTTCCTTTACAGCACCTTTACAACAGAGCCAGTGGTATGAACATACAGCCAGCAACAAGGCCCACCGTAAAGGGTTTTGCTTGGAGACTATTGTGATTACACACCATCCTATGACGACTCACACATCCTGACATTGATATTTTTTTGATGTGCAATTAGAAAATACAAGCCACCGGAAAAGTCAAGCCACATTTCAGCAATGGTATCAAAAAGAAACATTCTTGTCATGAAAGAAAAACAAAACACATGTATGCCTGTAATAAGTGAGATTATGTACTCATTTATGAATGAGTGGCATTCATTAGTTTTCGTTGTAAATGATGAGCCATTTTTTTTTCCAAGAGACATATGTTGTTTTCGTTATATACAATTACATTAGAGTACCCTTTGTTAAGTGTTACATGAACAGGTTTAAATTACTAATATAGTGTTTGCTAACTGGGCAAAGGGGCACCTTTTAAAGTTGCATCCTTTTATACTTAGGAGGGGGAAAACAACGGTTCCTCTTCAACCCAGCGCTGTGGCTTTTCCAGTGGCTGTCTCTGATGTTTCTTCTGCATCTCTTTTTAAATTGTGAGCCCTGTGGGGAACAGGAAACCATTTATTGATTTATTTTGTTATATAAACCACTTTGTGAACTAATTTTGTTGAAAATAAATTGTAATAATAATAATAATAATAATAATAATAATATGATGATGATGATGATGATGATGATGATGATGATGACGACGACGACGACGACGGGCACAATCCATATGACACATTATCATGGTGCATTCCACTGCATACTGTGCTTTCAGGCTGTCACAAAAGCAACCAGATAGCAAAAGTACTAGATAGCACGCCCTGACTATGACTGGGTCTGCATTGCAATGAACCTTGGATATAGGGGTCCAGTAGGGGTCAAAAGGAGGTGGGGATGGGGAAGAATGGGGCAGAGGGTAGGAAGAATGGGGAGGTGATGGGTCGGGGCAGATTGGGCTGGAAGGGGGCAGATTCAGCGACAGGTGACTCTTCACCCATTCTCAGGCCCAATGTACCATCAGGCAATATGATGGGTGCAGGCCTGAGCAGATCCATTGGGCTTGCTTGGACCTTCCCCGGGGCAGTGGACCAAATGTTCTCTTACCCTGAGGAGACCTGCAAGATACAGTAGAAACCGTGCTTGCCCCACTGCATCACCACATGCGGAGGTACAGTACTTTGGGCGGCCAGATCTTTTCTATCACACTTTTTTTTGGGTACATTTACTTTGTTTTTTTTATTCAAATTGTATGAAATGTTTTTTTTCTTTTTAATAAACTAAACAAAGAGGCATTTTGAATAGTGGATTTTTTTTTGTCCAAAGGCTAAGAACACTTCCTATTAAGAAGTATTTAACAGGTACTTTCCATGCAGATCTATGCATTTTCAAAGAAGCATTTATATCTCATGTACAAAATCTATGGAGTTTTCATCAATATGCATACACATGCATAAGTAGATGTGTTTAACTAATTCCTAATCTATTTTCATTCTAGTTGCACTTGGACTTGTATGTTCTTATTGTTCAATGTAGATTCTATAATAGCATCGCCATTTATTCGTTCATTGCATTGGTTCACAGAAACAATGCTTGCTTCATCATAATTGTTTTCTGGATTGGGGGCAGCTTTTTGGTGACCTACTACAATTGGTTTTCTCTTGACAGTCTCTCTTGATATCTGTCATAACAAGAATCAAGTAGCGGTCTAGAGTATACTGAGTTTTTGAAAGTGGGAATCTATTATCAGCACCATTCAAAACTCTGAAAAAAATCCTCTATGGTACTAATATGGCACAAGCTACTGGATCCGTCTGGTGTCTGTCAATACATGACCACATTCTGGCGTAGATTATATTGAACATCAGTATAAAACTGTCATGTTCAACAAAACAACAGATGCATGCAGTGAAAACATAGCTTTTGACCAGCAGAGGGTGACAGAAAGAATAGATCAAGATAACAGACTAAGGACCCAATCCTGTGGCCCTTATCACCAGTAGTATTGCTGGGCTCTGGGTGTCGCGAACGTATCATAAAGCATGTTTACAGCACCAGGAGAATAAGTACCGCCCATGCTGGGGCTATGCCACTCTGTGCTGTGTCTCAGTGCAAGCAGGATGAACGGCGCTCCAGCAGCACCAGCCAATGGTAAGGCCCATTGAGTGGGGGGGAGGGGCAGAACTGGGTGGGGTAAGGGGAGGAGTGGGCCAGAAATGGGGCTTCTCCAGTCTCTGCTGGCAAAATAGCCAGCAGAGACCTGAGTAGCCCCATGGCGGGAGCTGGGGATTTCTCTGGGAGGGAAGAGGATGAACATCCCCTTCCCCTGAGGAGACTCCTGCAATTGTTGTGGCTTCTGCAGGATGCCTGAGAGCCAGGCAGCTCAACCACCACCACCACCACCCCCCAATGCCGCCAAGCAAATGGAGCGTGTGCTGCTTCCTGCGTGGGAAGAGGAAAGTTGTGGAGGTATCCTCAAGATAAGGGAACAAATGTTCCCTTAGCCTGCGCAAGTCTCTGCTGCTCCAGTGGGTCTCCTTGAACCTATGTCAGACATTTTGCTGGAGTATGTCTGCAGCAATTGGGTGGAATCGGGTGAGCAATAGGCTAGGATACTGGTGCAAGTCACTGCTGCTGGCATCTATCCTTTTCCTTGTCCTGCCTGCCGCCCTCCCTGCACTGGCATTTTCCTGTTCCTCCCCCTCCCTACCCCATTCTTCCAACTACCTGTCCCCCAT
This sequence comes from Lerista edwardsae, assembly GCA_029204185.1. Lineage (NCBI taxonomy): Eukaryota > Metazoa > Chordata > Lepidosauria > Squamata > Scincidae > Lerista > Lerista edwardsae. Next base: position 4,578,225 of record JAJKFI010000045.1, read on the forward strand.
GCTGATTTACCTGTGGTTCTGTACCTAGCCAGCTGTGGCACCAATTGCAGTGGTGGTTCTGAACTGGCTGCCATTTTCAACAGCGGAACCTCTGTCGTGCTGTTGTAAAGCCTAGCTTTGCCATCAATTGGAGAAGAGGGCATGTCCATTTTTAAAAATTTACTGCTCTTCTGTTATATTGATTAATATAACATTAATTATATTAATTTATTGTTTTTGTACTTGTCAAGAACACTAGTGTACAGATATGAAAATTAAGCAAAAATAATAAATTTCTGCTGGGGAAATCAATTTTTAATTTTTCTACACTGCAATATTTATATGTCTGAAAAGAACAAACAGTATTCTTGTGAAAAACAGATGATCAATAGTGCAAATCTCTCTTTTCTAGCTTGAATGGAACCCAAGGCACAACAGAACCAGAAAGTAATAACAGAGCAGAATTGAGGAAATGCATTTGTCCTTAAAAGGCACTGTTTTTAACATATGAATCGTTTTGGTTTTGCCAGCTTTTTGTTACAAAACTCCTTTTCTTGCTTCTCTGGAATAACATAGTAAAAAGACAAGATATGGCCTGAAACTGATGAAATCATGGACGAGTGTCCAAAGCAAACTGATAATAAACTTTACCATGAATCGCAAGATGGGATAAAAAAAATAATATACTGATTTTTTTTCAGACTTTTATTGCTAAAACTGCTCACCCAAGTTAAGGGAACCAACAAATATGTCATGTGAGAAAGGAACATGTGTAAAAAACAAAGCCTGTGAGTAAAAAGAGGGAATAAAGCTAAAATCAATGATGATTTTAGAATGCCTGAGCAGCTGAACTGCTTAATGAAATCAATATTTAACAAGAAAAAGGTAAAGAGAAGAAAACAAGAAAAAATAGTGTGGCAGGGTAATAAATACCTCCTCAATATAGATGTTGATAAAAAGTTGGTAAGGGGTTGTAAAAATAAAGTTGTGCAAATATCATAGGTAGATGATACATTTTGTTGCACAAAAAGGAGCAGGACCTTGATCTTGCCAAATTGTTAACAGTTGATTAGAAAGTGCCACCAAATATCAGGAAAGAAGAGACATTAGTTGTGGAAAAGTTGGGATGCTGCTCTTTATCATTCAGCAACTCAAATTTTCATGATTTTCTGGACAGGTTGGATGAGAATTCAGCTTGTTCCCATTTGCCATTACATATCAGTAATGCATATGCTTTAGGGTGCGATTTCTACATATCTACTTTTCCCAAGTAGATGTGGTGGGACCATAAATGGGCGACGAGTATGTGGTGGGGATGTTGATTGCTTGTTCAATTGATATGTAGTACAGTTTTCTTTCCTCATAGGCCGTTGGATAGCGTAAAAAGCTATCACAGGTAAAAAGCCAAGCTGGGAGAACACAGCCTGGCCTTTTGCAAATTACATACATACAAATCATTAAATGGGAAGGTAGCTTTAACTACAGGTTAAACCCGTCACAGTATATCTAATTTGCCAGAAAGAAATCTTAATTCACTAAGGGCCAAATTCTGTCCAGTTTGCCAGTGCTGGTGCAGAGATGCCAAAAGAGTATGCACTGCATCCTGCAGTGGGGAGACGGTCATGGAGGCCTCATTAATGTAAGGGAACATTTGTTCCCTTACCTCAGGGCTGCATCAGTGCTGGAAAGTTATTTATTTTATTTATACCCCGCCTTTCCCATGCCGAAGCAAATGCCCAAGGCGGCTTACATGAGCAGGACCATTTTTTCAATGGGGATTTTACAAACATACAGTATTCTTGTGATCCGCCAATCCTCAGGCCCAGATGTGGCCTTCCCAGTGTGGTCCATCAAGCCTCAGCAGGCAATCGCAAGTCAAGCCTGGACAGGTCCTCAAGGCCGTATTCCGTTCTTTGCCGGCCAGCCTCCTCACACACTCCCCCACAACTCTCACTTGCAGTGAGTAATCAGCTCCACAGTGACTCTGTTCTGCCACCACAGGTACTGCAGCTTGTCACAGCCTGACATCCGTCTCCTATCCAGAAACAAGCCACAGATTCTCCTGCTTGGATATGATTCACAGTTGGATAGGATTGGGCCCTCAGGCTGCAACCCAATGCAAACTCTTCTGAGAGTCAGCACTACTAGACACAAAAGGGCTTCTGTGTAAACATGCACAGGATTGCACTACATGATTCAAAACAAAAGTTTGAAAAATTAGAGAATTATCGCCAGTACCGTATTCACTGTGGACCAGGCGAGACTGTCTGAATGCTCTGCTTAAAAGGGACTCAGAAAATGACAGTCAGGGCATGCTGAGAATGTCTCCTTGTCTGCAAGGAAGATGATGGGCAGCCCATCTGTAAGGCAGTTGTAAAGTTTGCTTTCGCAGTGGATGCTGCTGGAGACTTGGTGGGAAGGCCGGAGCCTTCCTGTGTGTTTTGTTACCACACTTGCTGTCCACCATGGAAGGGAGGAACAGGGGCAGGGAGGAGTAAAACTGAGTGGAGATGGGGACGGAAGTTGCTGGAAGGATGGATCTGGCAGTGATGGCCTGCACCAGATCCTATCTTCCTTACTGACAGCCTCCCTGTGCCTTTTCCCTCCTTGGACCTGCGCTAGTGAAATCAATTCCTTTTGAATAATTTTTTTTTTGGCACAGCCTTGCTGAGGGGGGGAGGATAGAATAAGGCCAACAATATTGCCGCTGGTATATAATATACTCCAAACTACATTGCATTCATTGTCTTTTATCCAGTTCACATTGTTAGAAAAATGGTAACCAGCTGGATACCTTTCTACCGTTCATGCATAACCAGATTTTGCAAATGTGCTGTTTGATTTTGCAAAGCCTGAATAATCAGTCCCATTAATTAGTCCCTTAACTGCCTTTATCACTACTAACAAAACAGTAGGAGGCAACCCAAGGGATTATATCCAAATATAGTTAGTCACGATGAACAGCCCAATCCAAACTGAATTCCTGTGCAGTGATGCAGCCCGCCTCGCCCCGATCACTGCTTTTCTTCCACTCCATTCCACCCCATCTCCATCCTCCCTTCCACTGCCCCTACACCTTACTAAGCTGCTCTGGAGGGTGTGATGATCGCATAGAAGCAGTTTACAGCTGTGAGGCTTGGAAAGATTAGAGATTAAGGTAGCAAGAACTATATTCTCAGAAGAAGGCTTCTTGCAGCAAAGACCAGCAAACAGGTAACAGGTACAGCAAAGCTCCTCCAACAGCAACACTTAACATAAGAACATAAGAAGAGCCCTGCTGGATCAGGCCAAAGGCCCATCTAGTCCAGCTTCCTGTATCTTACAGCGGCCCACCAGGTGCCCCAGAGAGGCATGAGACAACAAGATGCTTGCATCCTGTTGCCACTCCCTTGCACCCGGTACCAGTAGCCCACCACCTTTGTAAGGAGGTTGCACAATCCATCATTGCCTATAGCCCATGATGGACCTTTCCTCCAGAAATCCGTCCAATCCCCTCTTAAAGGCATCAAGACCAGATGCCATCACCACCTCCTGTGGCAAAGAGTTCCACAGATTAACTACCCGCTGGGTAAAAGGTCAGAAGGTCTGGTCGAGAGGGTTAAAGCTGCAGTAATTGCCCAAAGATAAGATCTGAAGGTCACTAGTTTGAGACCACCGGAAGCTTCCATGTGCGGCAGACCTCAAGAATGCGGCTGATAAGATCTGAGCTGTCTCAGCTGCCTGTGAGAGGGGGAGTTGTGCTGGGTGGCCAGCTGCTCTTTGGTGAGAGCAAAGAAGCAGATTGTCAGCCGGTGGAAAGCAATTGTGCAGCGAGAAAGAAGGACTGGACGATGAAAGTGTCATCTGCATGTAGTTGTTCTTGAAAGATTAGAACTTTGTGATTTGTAAAAACCCTTGCGGTTTAGAAAATGCCTGCCTATGTAAACCGCCTTGAATTAAAGTCAAAGGAGCAATCTGATGACAAAGAAAGGCGGTATATAAATACCAAATATTATTATTATTATTATTATTATTATTATTATTATTATTATTATTATTATTAAAAAAGTAGTTCCTTTTATCTGTTTTAATTCTCCCAACCCTCAGTTTTAGCGGATGCCCCCTGGTTCTGGTGTTTTGAGAGAGGGAAAAGAACATCCCTCTATCGACTTTATCCCTTCCATGCATAATTTTGTATGTCTCAATCATGTCCCCCCTCAGGCACCTTTTTTCTAGACTGAAGAGCCCCAAACGCTGTAGTCTTTCTTCATAAGGGAGGTGCCCCAGCCCCGTAATCATTTTTGTCACTCTCTTCTGCACCTTTTCCAGCTCCACTATGTCCTTTTTGAGGTGCGGCGACCAGAACTGCACACAATATTCCAGGTGCAGCCTTACCATCGATTTGTACAATGGCATGATAATATTGGCTGTTTTATTCTCAACCCCTTTTTTAATGACCCCAAGCATGGAATTGGCCTTCTTAATTGCTGCCGCACACTGGGTCGATACCTTCATTGAATTGTCCACCAGCACCCCAAGATCTTTCTCCTGAGCTGTCACAGACAGCTCAGAACCCATTAGCCTATAGGTCCAGCAACTACCCACAGGTGTTTCTGGTCTTGATTAAATAGTCCCCAGCATCCAATCAGAGATCAGATGATCTCATCCCCAGTTGAAGCTGAGTCAGAATGACTCAGCACTTTACTGCTGGTCTGCTAAGCCTGAATGACTCAGCACTTTACCCCCTGAGTCGGCCTAGTGTTAGGCCTTTCCCCATTCAGGCCTGTAAATTTCCAGGGACTTCCTTCAGTATCCCAACAGGGTGTCTGTGCAGTTGTCAGTGCCAGCAGGACCTTGTTGTGGCATCCCTGCCGTCACCGCAGACACTAGCACTGTCACAAAGTGCTTTATGGAGCTTTTGTGACAGCACATGCCAGTGAAGCATGTGGTGCTCTGCTGGCGAAACTCCCAAATAAGATTGGGCCATAAATCCCATTGAAATGAATGAAATTTAAGCTAATCATGCCTATCTAATCTCATTAATTTCAAGAGTGCTTAGCCATGACTAACTTTCTTTACATGCCGCACAAGCTTTCATATACCCCTACATTTACTTTGCAGCTGAGAGTAACAGATAATCTGTTACTTGCCTTACTGGATGCCGAAAGTAATCAGTCTAAAAAAAATCTAACAAAGCACTAGATCTCCAAACTGGAGAATGCCAAAACACTAAAAAGGCTCCATGGCATGACCCGAGTTTACTGTTCCACCGTGGAGCACAGCGACAGCTGCGCCTACAGTTCCCAGGTGTCCCTGCGGCCAGCCACACCTGCCCAGGATACTGGGTGCTCAACCTGCTGGGGTGACAAACGTGGAAGGGGCTGATCACGGGGGCACCTGGGACTTTGGCACAGCTGTCACTGTGCTCTGCAGTGGAACAATAAGCTTGAGTTACCCGGTGGAAGGAAACGAGGCAGTGGATCCAGCCTGTGGGCCAGAGTTTAGAACCCCCTGATATAAATTAACAGTTCATCCAGATTTTGTTTCAGCACTTTTCCAAGTCAGTTGAACACAACAACCTGGCATAAGGTTCATTGTTCTTAGGGGTCACAGCAAAGCTAGAGTTTTAATTCATTTTGAAAGGCACCTTTCTGTTTCTTGGTTCCTGTTGAACATTAGAATATATTACCATTAGTTTGGTGTCTATTACAGGGGTTCTCAACCTTGGGGTCCCGACCCCTTTTGGGGTCAATCAAGCATTTCAGGGCGGTCGCCGAAGACAGGCTGACTGGCGCTCCCATTGGGTTTAGCGCCCCCAAATCCCGCCTCCTAGCACAATAGATCAGCACTGCTCTCCTTTACGCTCGAGTCCTACCTCAGAGTCTAGCAATTTGACGAATAGGCATTTTCCCCGTCCTTTTGAAGCGCGCCTTAGAAGCGTCTGCCACCTCCTATTCGTGGGAAGAGTTGCCTATCACCGTCAACTCCACACAAACCACCCCTCGGAGAGAGGAGGCGGGGCGATGATTGACGTGTCGCCCATTCCTTGGTAGCGCGCTGTTGCTGCCGCTGCTGCCTCCAGTGCGTGCGCACGCACGCCTGACCGCATGCTGTTGCCTTGCGTGCCGTCTCCTTTGCCAGTCGCTAAGTGTTGTCTTCGCCACACTTCCACCTACCTACCTGCCGCCTCTCCCACTCTCTCCCTGCCGCGTGCGTGGGGTGCTATGGATAACCAGTGAGATTCGCCCCCCCGCTTGCTCCCCTCGCGACGGTCTCGAGTGGCGTGCGGTGCGACGAAAGGAGGTGGAAGACGGGGAGGGGGGCGAGCGCCTGAGTCCCTGCTATGGAGGCGCAGGCGGCGAGGAGAGGGGGGATGGCTCTGGAGACTCCCAAGAGAAGAAGGATGAGGCGGGCGGAGGAGGAGGAGGAGGGGAGAAAGTTCTGGCTTGCAGGAGGAGGAGGAGGGGGTGGCTTTAACCATGAGGAGCAGAACGTGGAAAGCCCAGGCGGGCAGAGGAGAAGCTGTGTTGGGGAGCGGGGGACGATGACGACAACACTGTAGAGGTGGTCTGGAGGATGAAGCTCAGCCCCACTGCCTACCCTCAGTCCGGATTGCATCTGTTCCTAGATCCCTCGCAAGCATCGTTACTCTTGGGGTGCACGTGGGCTCCCTCGCTCAGCTGGAGGGGCAGTCAGGATGGGAGGCTGTTGCGTGCCCCCCCGCTTCCCCGGCAATCTGGGGAGAATCAGCGCCTCCCCTCTCTCTCCTCTCCCCCCCCCCCGCCGCCAAGCAGGGTCAAAACAATCTGGATTCATCGATGTGCTTCTGGATCTCAGCACTTTTGGGGTGGGGGTGGAGGGTTTTGTTCTCCACTTCTTAGGGGTAAAAATACAAGAAAATCTCCTGGCTTGTGTGTGTGTGTGTGTGTGTGTGTGTGTGTGTGTGTTGGTGTGCCCAGAATGAAAACATGAAGAAGCTCCTCCTTCCCCAAGTGTGCTTGCAAGTTAGGAGCTAATTGCACTGCACAGACCCCCCCCCCACCAGCATCACCAAACTAGGGGGATGCGAAGTTGCCCCAAAAGCAGCCTGCCTGGGCACCTGGGGCTTCTGCGCCTGTGGTGGGTGGGGGTCCAGATGAAATTAACAACTCTGTGCACTCCTGGAGAGTAACCTCCCCCCCATCCCACAAATGAGAATTGAATTCTCCTCTGCCCCTGGTTTCTCTCTCCTGGAATCCCCCCCCCCCGTCAAGAATGGGGAGGATCTATGAGAGGAAGGCAGTTCCCAGTTCTGTGGATCGCTAGTCACTTCCTCTCCTCTCCCTGCCTTCGAGGATCTTGGCAAAATAATGCAGTGGGGCTCTCTGCAGCAGGGCATCCACTCTGTGTCTCACACAAACAGGTCATGGTGCAAATTCCCTTTTTAACCCCCTTTTTAAAGGGGACATCCTGACACCCTGCTGGCAGGGGAGTGACTCCTGCTGGTTTAGGGACTTCTTCCCCAACCCCCCATGCTGCCCAAACGTCATGACACTAAGAGAGGTGTTGTGTATGTACGTTGGACCAAGTGAATCCTGTTTACGCAAAAGGTGCATTTCAAGGCTGTTTTTTCCCAGAGCGGAATGGCAAAGAGACATACGCACCACACTTCATACAGGGAAAACTAAAGTCTGCTAAAACTGAGGGTTGGGAGAGTTAAGACAGATAAAAGGAAGTACTTTTTTACTCAGCGGGTAGTTAATCTGTGGAACTCTTTGCCACAGGAGGTGGTGATGGCATCTGGTCTTGATGCCTTTAAGAGGGGATTGGATGGATTTCTGGCGGAAAGGTCCATCGTGGGCTATAGGCAATGATGGATTGTGCAACCTCCTTACAAAGGTGGAGGGCTACTGGTACCAGGTGCAAGTGAGTGTTTTGTAGACATTTAATTTGTCATCCCGCCAGTCAGCATGGTGACCTTTGAAAGGGGCATGCTGTCATGCAGATGTGCTTGAGAGGGATTGTTAACTGTTAAATATACATCCTGCATATCAGATATTTACATTACAATTCATAACAGTAGCAAAATTGCAGTTATGAAGTAGCTATGAAAATAATTTTATGGTTGGGGGTCCCAACAGCCTGTCATAATAAAAAGTGGGTCCCGGTGGAAAAAAGGTTGAGAACCACTGGTCTATTAGTTAGTGTTAGTTTGGTGGATATTATTACTGGCATCAAACAGTTTATGCCGAGCTCCAGCCCCATAGCTGGATGCTCGCTGATTGGCTTGCCCCCCTCCCAGCCACAGGAGGCAGCTGCTGCCCTCATTGGGCATCTGGCCATGGGGGCATCGCCAGGAGCTCTCCTGGTGGCGAGGTGGCTTTTAGAGAGCCATTCTGTCTTGGATCTCAAAGGAAAACGGATCTCCTTCTGCTGCTTGCCTCTTTACTTTAGCTCCATGACATGGATCATCCTTCCTGTGCCTTTGGTAATGTATGGGGTATTGGTGAAGCTGTTCTCTGAAGGGGATCCTAGCCCATGGCTGCTGCAGGAGGTAGCAGAGTTCCATGGGGCTTGCTGCTCAGTTGCAAATCCCTGTGTTGCTTTAAGGCATCTGGTGGCTGCATTTGCAGCCGTGTTTGTTTCCCTTCCGTGGTAAGTGCTAATGGTAGCTGAACCTCCTGCCTTAGAGGTGCCTGGGTAAGAGCTTGCTGTTTGTAGCTCCCCGGGTTCCTTACGATGCTGTGGCCACGTGGTCGCCGCCATTTCACAGCTCCCACGCTGTTTTGATTGCTGGGGAAACTCAGGCGCATGCGGCATGAGATCTCCTGCTTGCTGGGCAATCCTGCCTCATGGAGTGCTCATGTGGGGGCTGGGCAGTACACGTGGGGGAGGATTTTTTGGCTGCACGTCCATTAGGAGCGTGTCCAAGGTTGCCCTCGTCGCAGCAGGAACCATGCTAGCAAGCGTTTCTTTTGCAGCTGCTGAGGCTTGTTCCTCCCCCTTTCTCCATTCAGAGCCCCCCCCCTACTATAGCAAAGCACAAACGAGAAGGGAGGGGGGGTTCTCCCTTGGGGAAGAAGGTACAGATATTCACGCTGCCTAAGAAGCCCTCTTATCTCTTTAAGCACTTTTCTTAGGCATTCTCTTTAAGATCTTTCTTTCCAATTGTTTTTGCTTAAAGAGTGGCCGTTTGGCTCTGCCCTAGATTGATAAGGAATTTGGGCGGTGATTGTGTTAACTAATTCAGCTGCCTGATTGATTTAAGTGAGGAATGTTGGGGTGTGTTTGGTTTGCCTTTTTACTGCTGCCTGGGGCTGTGTTTGTAGCCCCCCCCCATCAGGTTTGTATCCCTTCTTTGAGAGGTTGTGAGTTCTAATCCACAGGATTGGCATTCCATCTCTCTTTTACATATTGATTTATTGCTTTTTTAATTTCCTCTTCCCCCCCCTTTAAAAAAAAAATTATTTATTTTTAGGAATTGCCCTTCTTTGCTTATTGCCTTCCTGTGGTAATGGTTTTTTTTTGGGGGGGGGGGCTGACTTCTTTGCCTTCTGGGATGATCTGCTCTATAACTTAATTCAAGGTAGTTCTATTGACCTCTAAACAACTTGCTGAATGAAATTACAAGTTGATTTGATAGCAGTTAATATTTGCTACAACGCCTAGAACTGATGAACCAGTTTTCTAAATTTCTTGTTAATATTTGACTACAACGCCTGGAACTGAATTGATGAACCAGTTTTCTAATTTCTTTCTCATTCCAAGTATGAAGCAGATTATTTCCTTCCCAGCTTTATGTGGCAATGGATTCTCCCTCACTGGAGATCTTCGAGCAGAGGCTCAACAGGCACTGCTGGAGATGCTATAGGAGGGATTCCTGCTGCAGGCAGGGGGTTGGACTAGATGGCCTTGTATTTCCTTCCAACTTAACAATGCTTTCCCTGCCTTAATAGGTTTCCTTGCCTTAAATAGTTGATTATTCAGTTTTATGAACTTAAACTCCTTAGTTCCTTGTCAGGTTAATTTGGCTTGTTCACCCTTGTTTTCCTGGGTTAGAAGGACCTCATTCATGTCGTCCCAATGGCATTTTCTTTCGCATTGCATGACGGGGGGATGTTTTTCCCTGCCTCTTGAGTTGCATGAAAGGATATGAGCATTAATGACCTTCTGGTTTCTTTTCCAGGGCTTAGTGAACTCCACCTTCACCTCTCTGTTTAATTTGGTGCATTTCTTCCACATGAGGCCTGGGAAGTAGCGGAAAGCTGGGCAATGTGCCCCCGCATGTCAACATTGGGCATTCAACAGTTGGCTACCGCAAGTAGAGTAGGCCATCCCTGTCTGAGCTGATCCAGTTTCTTCTTGCCTGGTTTCCCGATGGGGTCAATTATCCCACAGCCCAGCTATCCCCACAACCACTGCTCTGGCTTTCAGGATCTGGCCCTGACCATTATTATGTGGGGACAATGTTAGACTATGTTTGAGACAGGGCAATAGAAACAGGACAATGTTTGCCCTGGTGTCCACTAATTCATTATCCACGGTTTTAGTCATCCACAGATACCATGAGTACTGGGACTCCTATTGAAAGGATGGGAGAACATAAACATTTTTATGTTTGCATAAACATTTTTATGTTTTTATGTCTCACCTTGTTGCAAAGCCTCTGAGGTTCCCCTGTCTTTCAAGGGGCGTAACCTGGTATCAATGGTTTTGGGTATCCACGGTGAAGTTCGGAACACATTCTGGGCGTGCCTGTACTTTTTTGTTTTTGTTTTTAGCTAACATGTAACATGCCTGTGCTTTTAGCTAACTGGTAATTAAGCTGTATAACACCTTGCCTCAGGAAGGGGCAACAGTGTCTGGCTCAGGTGCCTTTGAAAGGATATTGGACAGATTTCTGGAGGAAAAGTCCAGCCCAGGCTACATGCCTTGAGGGGCAGTGCAACCTCCTTGTGGCAGAAGTAGGCTACCTTAGAATGCCTGACACAGTGGAATGGTATTGAAATGCAAGTATCTGCTTGTCTGATATGCTTCTTTTGGATACAGGAAGCAGGACTAGATGGGGCCTTTTGGCCTAATCCAGTGGGGCTGTTCTTTTCGGGGGCTCGCCACTATCCTCTGGTCGCTTGGCTCTTCACAGTAAAATAAAGAGGATTTAACATCCTGCCTCCCCCTGCTGCTCAGTATGGGGTACAGAGCCAGCGCTCTGTGGCTTGGAGGTGGTCAAAATGGCCAAGATTGCATCCTTATGATGCCCTCATTAGGGTGCGTCCCTACGACAGAAACTGTGTATAGCATACAGATTCTGTTCCCTGGTGTTCTGTCATCCATGTGTGGGCAGAACTACCTCACAGCCCTTTGGGTTATCCCTAACTATATCCTTTTATTTTATGGAGTGACCCTTGGTTTTAGAGCACGGAGTAGCTTTGTAGCTCTTCAAGGGCACTCGATGCAGGCTAGCCCTCAACAAGCAGCTGGTCTTCAGGTTGTCTGCTCTCTTAGTCAGTACCATAAATACCCTCCACTCTAATAGCATATCAGGACATGGTGGCACTGTGCGTTGAACAGCCAAGCTGTTGACCAGTAGGTTGGCAGTTCGAGACCAAGCAATCGAGTGAGCTCCCATTGCTTGCCCCAGCTCCTGCCACCTAGCAGTTCGCAAGCACCAAAAAATGCAAGTAGATAAATTAGGTACCACTTCAGTGGGAGGGTAGCGGTGTCCCTTGCGCTGTGGCGTATAGTCATGCCAGCCACGTGACTAGACAGGGGCCCCTTGCACTTGACCGGCATTCCTCGCTAGCGAGCTAGATATGATGTCAAGTCTAGTCAGCTCCCAGCAGACAAGAATCCATCACTTCTTGAGCTGCAGTCACTTGCAGGGGGTTGCCCATAGGCTTTAGGTTATAGCTGGCTCGCAGGGAGACATGGCCAGCTGGCTTCAGTTCCTGCAGATTACCGAAGCTGGATATGTAAAACTGCACATAAGGAGTGGCATACAGCAGCTTCTCACATAGAACACAATTTAACTGGAGGACTGCACATGACATGAATGAAGTAAGAAAGAAATGAATGCAGGAAATGAGCTAATATTCCTAGATTGCAGGTCATCTCGTTGGCTCAGGGCGACTACTCAGTTTGTTCCACTGCTCATTAACGCACCTAAGAGGCCAAGCTGCTGATGCTCTGGGATGCAGCCAGCGACGGCGGGGTTTCAGCAGCTATTTTTAGGGGGTGGTGGTGTGCCACACCATGGCCAGAGGAGTGGATCAAAACCAGCCTTGCACCCAGCCACACCTCTCTGGAACACTTCCCCATAGTGATCGCTGTTCACTAGCAGGGCCAGGAGTTTACCAACTCCACCATTTGCTTCAGGCAATAATAATAGTCATCAGCAGTTTGCCAAGCCAAATAGCCAGGGTCAAGGGTGTCATCAGGCCTTATGCGCATTAACGCTTTATCCATAGCCCTGCACGACCCGGGAGGTGGCATGGTCAGTGCACTGTCCTGGTCCAGAGAAGTGCTTCCATGAGTTGGCCATGAATGTGTTTCTTGCCCTTAATCCCAGGCCCCTCCTGAGGTCCTTTGTTTCATGCCCTGGCACCCAGCACCCGGCGTGGGTACTTTTTGAAGGTGAGAAAATCCACCTCTCCTGAGGTTGAGGGTGGCAGGGCCTTGACACCGAGTCAGTCCATACTGATCAGCGGGGTGGAGGGCAGAAGGCCCTGTGCCTGGTCTACCTGCCCCGGTTCGGGGCATTGTTCCAATTTGCTATGAGACCCTGCTCACCTTGTTCAGTCATGCCCCCATTTTTTGCCAAGCAATTGAGGCCACTTGGCCTTCCCCTGGTGGGGTTCGGGTTACACTCCTTTGGCATGGAGCAAGCCCAGCAGAATCTGGCAGTGCTTACAAGCTGCATTTCAGGGCAGAAGCATTTGGTTTAGTCGCCTTCTGCGCCCTTATACAGCCATGGCTGCCTGGTGCTTCAAGGGAGATGTCACATGGGTGGCCTCAGGCATAGGGCCCTTGCCTGCTTACTGCTACGTGGTGAGCAAGGAGTGCGCCACACATAGGGCATGGGCTCTTACCTGCATACTGCTGCGCGGTGCGGCAAGAGTGCGCCACGCGTGTGGCATCGGGCATGGGGCCCTTAACTGCTTACTGCTGCGCGGTGCAGCAAGAGTGCGCCACGCGTGTGGCATCGGGCATGGGGCCCTTAACTGCTTAACGCTGCACGATGCGGCAAGAGCGTGCCACGCGTGTGGCATCGGGCATGGGGCCCTTAACTGCTTAACGCTGCACGATGCGGCAAGAGTGCGCCACGCATGTGGCATTGGGCATGGGCCCTTAACTACTTACTGCTGCGCGATGCAGCAAAGAGTGTGGCATCGGGCATGGGCCTGCTTACTGCAGCAAGGAGTGCGCCACACATGGGGCATAGGCCCTTACCTGTTTACTGCTGCGTGGTGTGGCAAGAGTGCGTCATGCATGTGACATCGGGCAGGGGCCCTTGCCTGTGGCATGGGCATAAAGGCTTGAAGGAGGCTTTAGTGTGCATTCGGAAGTCAGCTAAGGCACAGAGTTACCCATCAGCAGGCCCACAGTTGCGGGCAGGGAAGCTCCTGACCTTAAGCCTTAGCCCATCCCAGATGCTTTCTGGCCGGGGCGGGCGCGTGGGTAGCTGCTTCCGCTCCTGCGGGGGTTGGACCAAGAAGGGCTATGCCCATGGAGCTGGCCTGGAGTCAGAATGTTTTGCCTACCAAAGCGGGGTCGGGCAGCGCGTGCCCCCCCCCCACCTTCAGTTAAGGCCTCACCCCTTTGCCTGCCTCAGTTAATTGCCACTGGTCCCTAGCTCTGTCCTATGGGGTGCACCACGCGTGTGACATCGGGCATGGTGTCCTCACCTGCTCACTACTGCATTGTGCGGTGAAGAGTACGCCACATTTGTGGCATCGGGCATGTGCCCTTACCTGCCTACTGCCTTGTGCAGCAGCACGGGGAGGACCTTCCCCCCCTTTATTTTGATGGCCACAAGGTGTGGCATGTAGGCCTGGTGCCTTTATTTATGTGAATTGTGTGGCTAGGGGCATTCTGCCCCAATTGGTTGCGGTGCTCACTACACTGTCTGCTTGCCCAGGCCTGTGGCCTGATTCCCCCCATGGCCTTAACAACTGCTTGGCTGTCCAGGCTGGGTCCCCTGTATTCACACTCTGGTTTTTCATTCAGGTTGCTTCAGGAACCAACACAAGTGCTGACTGGGACTCAGCTGGGGCTAGTCACCAGTGCCAGGGTTCACTGGGCCGCCAGGCGAGGCATGAAGCGGGGACAGTTGCTCCCCATGGTCTCAGAATTTTTAAGGGCAAATCCGCCCCACTCCAGGTAATAGTAATCCACTGGGCAAAATGACCTGACCCTGGGAACCAGGCTGTCTTTAAGGAGGCAAGCCTGTAATGACATTAGGGTTTTGTGGGAACTGATCCCGGGCTTAGTAGTGGTTTGGTCCGAGCTGTTACAGCGCAGGATCCGGAGAGGGGTGGCTTCCATGCCGCATAACAAGCGCGCACAGAGAAAAGTAAATTGGTAAGTGGGCAGCTTTGTGCGGCAGGCTGGCGGCCTGGTCATTCAGCACCCTGCAATCGTTCATTCTTCTCCTTCTCTGTTTGAGGATGACGTGGTCCACTTGCTGGAGGACGGAGCGGATATTTTCCTCGGAGACCTGCAGCGGAGCCTTCATGGCCTTTTGTTCCCTTGTGGGAGGGGTGGGTGTCAAGCTCTAGGCTGACCCCCCCCAGTGGCAAGTTAGCACGGGCACAAAGGCTGGAAGGAGGCTTTTGGTGTGCATCCGGAGGTCAGCTAAGGCACTGAGTGACCCATCGGCAGGCCCACAGTTGCTGACCGGCGCGTGGGGCTGGCAGGGAATCTCTTAGCCTCAAGCCTTGGCCCCGCCCCAGATGCTTCCCGGCCGGGGCGGGGCCTGCCGGCCTGCTGCCTCCGCCCCCGCGGGGGTTGGGCAATGAAGGGTCACGCCCCAAGGGGCTGGCCCAGAGCCAGGATGTTTCGCCCGCCAGGGGGCTGGCCAGCGCTGGACCCCCACCTTCAGTTAAGGCCTTGCCCATTTATCCTGCCGTGATTAATTGCTGCCGATCTCCGGCTCCTCTTCTTTGTGATTTGTTGCAATAAAGTGGCCCGTTCATCCATACGCATCTGTCTCTTGTGGCGTCATTGGGGGGTGCACAGCTAATGCCGAGCTCCAGCCCCATAGCTGGATGCTCGCTGATTGGCTTGCCCCCCTCCCAGCCACAGGAGGCAGCTGCTGCCCTCATTGGGCATCTGGCCATGGGGGCGTCGCCAGGAGCTCTCCTGGTGGCGAGGTGGCTTTTAGAGAGCCATTCTGTCTTGGATCTCAAAGGAAAACGGATCCCCACCCTCCCTCCCTCTTTTGCAGTCCAAGATTGGCTGGTTGCCATATTTGGGGCTGGGTAGGAATTTTTCTGCCTGCCTGATTGGCCTTTGGCGGGCAGTTTTTTCGCCTACCCTGGACTGCACTGGGGGATTAATGAGGTGGGTGTCACATATGCAGATGGCAAGCTTGGTCGCTTTATTGCAGGTTAGCACGGGCACAAAGGCTGGAAGGAGGCTTTTGGTGTGCATCCGGAGGTCAGCTAAGGCACTGAGTGACCCATCGGCAGGCCCACAGTTGCTGACCGGCGCGTGGGGCTGGCAGGGAATCTGTTAGCCTCAAGCCTTGGCCCCGCCCCAGATGCTTCCCGGCCGGGGCGGGGCCTGCCGGCCTGCTGCCTCCGCCCCCGCGGGGGTTGGGCAATGAAGGGTCACGCCCCAAGGGGCTGGCCCAGAGCCAGGATGTTTCGCCCGCCAGGGGGCTGGCCGGCGCTGGACCCCCACCTTCAGTTAAGGCCTTGCCCATTTATCCTGCCGTGATTAATTGCTGCCGATCTCCGGCTCCTCTTCTTTGTGATTTGTTGCAATAAAGTGGCCCGTTCATCCATACACATCTGTCTCTTGTGGCGTCATTGGGGGGTGCACAGCTAATTACTGATGAACTTCTTGTTTCAGAAAAAGATTGATGTGATGGACTTTATATTCGAGTATGCAGGAAAGTAGTCGTCAGTTGCCTAATCTGAAAAAAAAGTGCAATTGACTCGTGTGGCTCAGTGAAAGCACAGCATGTTCAAGTGCCATTGATTTCAGTGACTAAAATCAATCCTGGGCTGGATCATTCCCAGCATTTGGAGTCTTTGTTAGTCACTAGACTCCCTGATATAAAGTTGCAATGAAATTAGAGCTCTGTGGAATAATATAGGTGCAGATGCTGAATCAGGCCATTGGTCAAATGCTGCTCTCTCCTCCAGTTCATGGGGGTCTTGGTCATGTTCTTATGCTCCTGGTCATGTTTTTAATGTTCTTATGGAATTTTTATACACACACACTGGCTGCAAAAAGAGCAAGAACCTTCTGCAAGAAAACCCCTTGTATCCCTGATGAAGACCACAAGCTCAAAACACATTAGGGGCACACTCCTAAGTGCTTGTTAGACCAGCGCATGTCACTTGTGCTGGCCCAGCACTGTCACAAACACGCCATGGCACATCTGCAACAGTGCAGGAGGTGCCGGACCAGCCCAGGGCGTGGCGCCAGCCTACAGATGCCCCTGGGCTGCTCAGGTAAGCCAGGTCCACACTGGCTGGGTTTGGCCAACACAGGGGCTTGGGTAGGGTGGGGGAAGGCAGGTGGGAGGCGGAATGGGGCGGGAGGAAGGCGGAGAGAGGGTGGCCCCATGGGCAGGCCAGATCCTAACTGCTGTCCCTGGACCAGTTGGACCTGATCGCTTGTGCAAATCCAAGCAGCCCCATAGGACTGGCCGCGGCTTACCTTGGGATAAGGGGAAAATATCAGAGGCCAGCCGACCTGCCTGCTCCAAGGCAGGTTAGGATTGGGCTACCCGTCTGATATATGATTCACAATCAACTTGTCCAGGGCATCTGCTGTACTGTGTTGGTATTCAATGCATTTGAAGATTGTCCTTCGAAGCACAATGCTAACAGGGCCACCTCTGCTGCTCCGGAGTCAAGTTTTTAGTTGAGCATTTCTCGTTGAGAAATGTGTTTTCTATCTTTACCCATTATTGCAATGCTTTATTGTCAAAACAGAGACACAACTATATACCTTCATCTCAAATGGTTCCACCAACGCAGTTATATTATTGTGAGTTTTATACTTTTGAAGGGCAAACTCATTGAATGCTCATTAGTCATCTGCAGGAATATAACAATGTGAAGTGTTAACATAATTAATGTTATGACTTTACTTAAAAATACAAAGCCATGGTTCAAATTTATCACTTTTTATTACCATGTTAATACCCCCATATTGTTCAGTGCGATTATATAAATGAATTCCAGGGTCCTTTCATAACTAACTACTGTAAGTTTAGAATATGTCCCCTGAGTCCAGTAATAGGTGCTCTAATTTTGAACAAGATATATGCCCTGGAGGGGGAGGGAGATATTCTGCTTTGAAACTGAAACTTTTGTTCATTTTTTAAAAAAGTTGAGTTTAGAAGACTTAAAAAAATGTAGTTACTTAACAACCCTCCTACTTCAACGACCTATATACAGAGACGTGTCCCAGAGCGCAATCCTAAACTGGAGTTAGGCCGGCATAAACTAAGCCAGCAAAGTTTGGCCAGCACAAGGGACATTGTAAAGCGTGTTTGGACTACTCTCGGAGTCAGGAAGGATGGCGCATGTCTGTGTGCTAGCCTCTCTGACTCCAAGAGTGGTCAAAACATACTTTATGGTGTCCTTTGTGCTGGCCAAACTTTGCTGGCTTAGTTTATGCCAGCCTAACTCAGTTTAGGATTGCGCCCCCAGTATACACTAATTCAGTATCCACAGTTTCAGTTATCCACAGATACCATGGATACTGGGACACCTATTAAAAAGATAAAGGTAAAGATTTCCCCACGACCGAATGGTCTAGTCGTGACCGACTGTAGGGGGTGGTGCTCATCTCCATTTCAAAGCCTGTAGAGCCGGCGTTTGTCCAAGGACAAGCTTCCATGGTCATATGGCCGGCATGACTATACGCCTTAGCGCACAGAACGCTGTGCCACCACGTCCCTAAAAAAGATAGGGGAACATTAAAATAATTTTTTTTATCGTGTTGCAGCAAACCACTGATATTCCCCTATCTTTAAAAAGGCATCCTCAGCATCCAAGGTTTCAGGTATCCACAATGGGGTCCAGAACAGAACCCTAGCAGATTCCGGGGCATGCCTGACCTAGGAGAATATTACAACACTAGGGATTTCCAGCCAGCTTACTGGTGAATCTTAGCATGAGCTAATGTGCCTGACTCTTTGGACATTCTCAACTTTTGGGTGGCACTGTCTATGATTCAAATGTAGATGTCCACATTTACCCATTACATTTTGAACGTTCACTGAAGTATATATTCTAAGATGCTATGGACGTTCATTCTGGGCAGCACCATTTAGCTGCCCTCTAGTGTTATGAAATAAGGTCTGCTACATTTAGGGCTCAATCCAGAGCGGCCCCTGGACTGACACATATTGCTTGCATTGGCCCAGAGCTGTCACAAACGTGCTGTAAGCCACATCTGCATCAGCCCAGGAGGTGCTGCCCCAGCACAAGGGCTCACATCTACCCAGGTGCACAGCAGGTAAACCACCCCTGCACTGGCCAAACTCGCCCAGCATGGGGGTTTGGGAGGGCAGGGGAAGATGGGAGGGAAGTGGAACAGGGCAGGGAAATGCAGCCAGATCCTAACCCCCATCCTCAGACCATGCAACCCCGATCTGGGCCACTTGGACTTAGGCACAGATCTGAGCAACCCCATAGGGCTGCCTGGGACTGACCCTGAGATAAAGGGACAAATGTCTCCTTGCCCTGTAGTGAACTCCAGCTGCATCCTACCATGTGTACAATGCTGCGTAGGCCAGCTGGCCTGCCTACTCTTGCATAGGTTAGGATTGGGCTGCCTGTAGCATTTCTGTTGGGAAAAAGTATTAACAGAATGGGCAACTTGGGGGGGACACACAAAATCACCCAAAATTGTGGCATTACATCCTGATTCTACTCTCTTGTGATCTGGAGAGATCCCCTTTGTTAAATAAATTCTGAGCATGGAAATGGCCTTTCCCCATCTTTATTAGCTATGTCGTGTGGAAGGCACAGTCAGGTTCTGAATTAATCTAATGGCATATTTTAACCTTTTTTTTGAACTATAGTCTTAGGTACCTCTGTGATCAATTTGTTTTAAAGTTTGGATTGCTATCTTAATTAAAATATTATCCATCTGGCTACCCGGGGCAGGTTAATTGCTTCTGCAGCACTTCTAAGCAGGCAGGTTAACAACTCCTTGAACCACTCACATGAATGCTGAACCATGCAGGAGAGAGAGGGGAAAAAACACAGGAAACAGGATCTGGTTAGTATGGCTGCAATTTATGCCTATTCCTTTGGGAGCATGGATAGAAATTAGATTAGAAATACTGCTATCCCAAGATAGTAACCCTTTTGTGTTATCCTTAGTGTTCCCAAGTTTACTATTATCCTATATTGTACCTTTATATTAAATTAATAAAAATTCTTTTAAAAAAATCATTGCTAATTATTATGTTATTGGAAAATGACAATGTGCATACAGACCCTCTGGAATAAATCTTGTCAACAGCCATATTTCATTAGATGTTTGTGCTCTCTGTTCCTACAATAATAATACAGTAATACAGCATTTATCAAACTGTGGGTCAGGACCTGATGTCAGGTAGGTTATGGAAAGCTGGGAACAGCCATCTTAGAAGCTGCAGACCTTACTCTTGCTATAGTCCTTTTGTGAGTCTGAACAATTCGAATTTTCTAGTGATAGTTTTTTTTTTTAATTGATTTTAGTTCAATGTTTTTACATAATATTTTGTCATAGTCTTGCTTTTTGTGAGGGATGTTTCATGGTTGTGCAATTCCTGCAGTCCAGTTTGCATCCCAGAATGTCATTTTGTTATGTCACAATGATGGCGCTTCCTGCTTGATGATGTCACTTCTCACCATGACGACACTTCCAAGTTAATGACATCAATTCCAATGGGTCCTGACACAAGTGGCATTCTAAAAAGTGGGTCCCAGGGGTAAAATGTTTGAGAACCACTGTAGTAATAGTTTGTATGCATTTGAATCATATATATGGGGTAATGACACTTTTGGATCACCCTGTATTTTTGCTCACTGAATTAACTATGCATAGTCCCTTTAATTAAAATCTCACTTCCTAACTCCATTTTTTAAAAACTAAAATCCAGCTTCCTAGTTCTGTTCACAAGCCCCTCTCAGGAATTTGTTAGGTCCTGCAGTAGGTTGTACCCCCAAACTATGCATGTTTTTAGAACCTCTGTAAGGAGCTTTGAAATCCTTCAAGATGCTCTAATGAACCCATGCAGGTCAATGCGGAGCCTTTGCTTTCTTCCTAAGTTCATTCATTGTAACTTATTGCATGGCTGAAAAGGGCTACAGCTTTGGGCAACTATGTCAATGAGAACAGGTGCAATTATACTTCCCTCCATTCATTCGTTATCTCCACATATCACATCTGAAGAGAGCTGCAGTCTCTTCACATGAAGGACCACAATATTAACAAAGAAGATGTTCTGTTTCAGCCTGCACAGATGGTAATCGGAAGTGTTTTAAACATCTCCTAATGCTGTCTCCAACCAACATTGTTGTGTGTCAAGGTGTCCTTCAGATAAAATAGGAATGACACAAAGTTATTCACAGAATGTTTGCATTTTATAAGCCACTCTCGAAGCAGCACTGGTATAATTTATCAGAGCTGCCGTAAGAGGAACTATAAATTTCCTATAAATTATACCGGATATTTTCCACTGTCTGCAAAAGCAGATGGCAGTGGAGAAGTGGGAAGGGTGATGAATACTGGCTCAAGTAGCTGATGAGTCATAAAGTTAACCTTTCTCTCAGAAACTCTCTGACTCCATTGATGTTATAATTTCCCATTCATCTCATTTGCCAAATAACTTAAGAGTTAGAGACCCTTCTTACTTCTCTGAGTCATTTGTCCCAAGAGCATTGAGAAGAAACCTTTGCCGTACATAAACAACCCAAAAAGCTCGCTCCCAGAGCATGAACTAGAACTTCACAAGCACTCATTCATCAACCTCATCCATTAAGCGCATAGACAGTGTAAGGTGTATATTTCCCCCACCTGACCTAGTGAGAGAGCGGAAATTACTTCACTGCCATATGTTATTCTTTTAGCTGGAGGCAAAGACCTTTCAGTGGAATCAATTTCCTTCCTTTATACAGTCTGCCTGAGCATGTCTCCAGCCACAACTGAATTATAGTTCTCCATCCCATGTATGAGGTCTCCATATGGCCAAAGCCAGAAGCTTTGTATTTTGGGTTGGAAGTATTCCTGTCTACTTTGCTTCCTTCTTTATTTCCTCTTTACGTTCCCTCTTTATTGAGCCAACTGTTAGCAATCATGACTTTCATCCTGGTTTCCACCTCCCAGGAGCCTCCTGACTTAAAAACAAGCTGTTAGCACAACAAAAAAAGGCTCTTTTGTTTGAACTGTCCTCCCAACTCCATCGCTAAACTCAGGGTGCAATCCTAACCTGGAGTTAGGCCGGCAGAGTTAGGCCATCAAAGTTTGGCCGGCACAAGGGACACCATAAAATATGTTTGGACACATACACACAGCACACAGACATGCACCGTCCCAAGAGTGGTCCAAATGCACTTTATGGTGGCCCTTGTGCCAGCCAAACTTTGATGGCCAAACTGTGCCTGCCTAACTTCAGGTTAGGGTTGTGCTCTCAGTCAAAGAGGCATGGCAATGAGCCAACAGAGCTCCCAAGCTAGGGATCACACCCTCAACCAGGTGAAAAGACAGAGGCACCACCTATCAAGGACCATCAACTAACAAAGGTCCCTTGATGGTTCATCCCAAAACAGTAGAAAAAAACCGCATCACTAGATCCTCATGCCTCTTACTCAAGGCCCTTCACCTTCCTCTGTCTTTCTGTCAGTCTCATATATTTGACACATTGGTGCTACATGAAGGCATCCTGTTCCAGCGGCAGTTCAAGAACCAGTGTGCCAAGCCAGCACCCTGGATTGGTAATCCCCACTTTCCTCACCCTTTCCCCACCCTTTCTTTTTCCTGCTTATTTACCTAAGGGGGCAATCCAAAAGGTCACTTCGGCTGGCACGTGAACTCTGTGCTGGCCTAGGAATGTCGCAAACGTGGCATAAGGCATGCCTACGCCACTCTGGGAGGCAGATGGGCCAGTGCAGGCAATAGTGCCAGGCTGCAGAAGTCAAATCTGGCCTCTGAGCCAGCTTAGTAAGTAGGACAAGAATCGGCCGAGTTAGGCTGGGGCAGGGGGGTTGGGGAGGGCAAGGGAAAGTGGGAGTGAGGGCAGGCTGGCCGGGGAGGGGGTGGAGGCAGGATCCAGCACTTATATCCCCTTACCCCAAGGCAACCTCCACCTGCTGCCTAACCTGGTCTGGATACAGCACAGGTTAGGATTGGGCTGCTCATGTAACTGAAGCCACTGTGCTCAGAAAGGTGGGAGAGCTAATCTTTGTGGGCCATCTTGCAAAATGCCCTTGCTTCTGAGGAAACAGCTCCCTCTCTCTTACCCTGCTTCCCTCGATCCACTGAACATAGACTACTTCCTAGTTTTGAGGGCTAGTGCTGAAACCTCCTTTCTGCTTTTGATCTAGAAAGTTCCCATCCTTCCACCTTAATCCTGGGAGCTTTGCAACTCTATCCAGCTAGTACCAATTGGTAATCTTTGTCTCTGATGCAGGGAGAGACCTCTCCCTGCCGCCGTTTGTTGCCTGTTCCATGTGTCATCAAACTGACAAAACATAGCACAATCCTATGCATATCTACTCAAAAGTAAACTCCATTGTGTTCAATGGGGTTTACTCCCATGGAAGTCAGTATAGGATTGTAGCTTTGGCGCTTGTAATTTTCCAATTTTGTGTGACTGGATTGGGGTGTCTGTCACATGTACACACATGAGGGTGTGTGATCTTTGGTTTTAATTCATTTATTTTGATTTTAATTCATTTATTTTGGACAGGAGGTATGGACTGATGATTGAGCTGCTGGTACTGCCTGAAGCTAAGCAGGAGAATCTGGGGTCTATTTTTGGATGGGAGATGGAACACCAGGCTGGGACAAGCTGCAGTACCTGTTGTGGCAGAACAGGGTCACTGTGGAGCTGATTAGCCAGTACAGGAATGTTGTGAGGAGGCCAGCCGGCTAAAGAATGGAGTATGACCTTGAGGACCTGCCCAGGCTGGACTTATGATCACCTGTTCAAGCTCACTGTCACATAAGGCCAGAGGAGAGAACCAGACTGTGAAGGCTACATCTGAGACTGAGGATTCAGTGAATCGCAGAATACTGTATATTTGTAAAAACTTCATTGAAAAATAGTGGTTTAGACTAGCCTGCCCATGTAAGCTGCCTTGGGCATTTCTTGGGATTGGGCCCTCAGTCTGTTGGTTAACAAGCATACTTTCTAGACTTCTGCAAAACAGTAGCTATGGAACCTTGCACTTTGAATGGGAACAATCTGCTGAATTCTGCCTCAGCCTCACAACTGTATTTTTTCCAGTTCAGTTTGAGTTGGGTTTGCACAGGAAAATATTCTGTAAGATTGTGCCTTTCCCCATAAGGCTATCAAAATGCTCCACTCTGTCATATAGCTGGGACACTTATCTCAAAAAGTTCCTAACACTATTTTTCTTCAGGAATGAATATTCATGGAACACAGAACCATAGGTGGATTTAGGGCCTATGATTAGAAAGCCTGGGTCACATCTGAGGTACTGGTTTCTTTTGGCTTGGCCTCAGCCCTCTAGAAGCAGAGAAACCATTGTGCATTTTAACTAGCCCCATTAATTTAAAACAATGCTTTAAGTTTGCTTGGCAAAAGTAGGATATAGTGTAGGAACTCCTGTTCCATTTTAACTTCTAGAAAAAAAAAAAGTGATGGATGAGCTTGGCCTCAATTTCCCCATGAAAATTCACAAGGTTTACAGTAGGTCGCAGTATTTTCTTTGTAGAGTTAGCGATAGCAAAGAAGTGGTATCTTTGTAAAAGGTTTTGATATCAAGCTATATCTGTCCGTGGTTAAGACTGAAGTGTATTGATTCATCTGGGAGAGACAGAATGCCTGTGTACGTTTCTTTGAGGGTGAATTAAGTTATAACAGCAGCATTTCTCTATAGAGGAAGCAGGGAGGAAAAAAGGACAAAGAGCATCAGCTGATACGAATCTCGGAATCCAGAAGTTTTATGGAGCAGGGAGGGGAGAACGAGGGGGTTGAAGTGCACCAACTGAAAATGTGCAGCAAAGTGATACTTAGCGATCCGCGCCAGTGCACAGCGTGTTTGTTTCAGTTAGAAAAATCTATCTAGATAAAAGAGCAATTTTATAAGAGAAGTCACTTTTCTTTCCTGCCCTCCTTTCAGATTTCATAGAAAGTATAACGCTGACCTTTGTCGAGCCCGGTGTATTGAACAACAATTTCAGTGTGTCTGAAACGTTTCGTAATCTGTCCGCCTCTCACCTCAGGCGTCCCCGGTTTCTGCCAACCGTCAAAATCAGCAGTGTGTGATGCTGAAGGAGGGGGCTGCAATCCCGCTCCTTTCAGGTCAGGGGGGCTCTTGCGGTTTGTCTTCCTGAACTGCAACATTGCACAGTGGTACTACCAGTTCGTCTATGAGTATCACATGTGTAAACAGGTTCCTACAAAGACACCCCCAAACGGCTCTTGAATAAGTTTTTCCTCAACACGAAAGATCCCCGTCCAGGAGACACAGCACCAGTCAGTCAGCTTGTTGGTGATAAAACCAATCATCTATTGAGGGGGATCAAGGAAAGACAACAGATCCAAATCATTTCCAACATGCGGCTGATGTAGCTGCAATGCAACCCTGACACTGAAGGGTTGACTCCTCTGCAACTCCTCCCCCACCCCCAGGATGTAGTGCACACCCCATTGGCACAGTTGCATCCACATTGGAAAGTTGGATAGGATTTGGGTTCTGAATCTAGCCACCTGATCCCTTAGAGCAGGGGTCCTCAAACTTTTTAAACAGGGGGCCAGTTCACTATCCATCAGACTGTTGGGGGGCCGGACTATAGTTTGAAAAAAATATGAATAAATTCCTATGCACACTGCACATATCTTATGTATATATTTGTATGGCAGATATGGAGATGCGCATATCTCAGCAGCGGCTGAGATGACCTGGGAGGGGGCTGGAAGACCATAAGAACTAGTTTACCTTTTTGATAGCAGGTTTGGGTGCTTGAATTAGTTTCAGATCTCTCTCTCTCTCTCTCTCTCTCTCTCTCTCACTCACACACACACACACACACACACACATTTAGATTGGATCTCTTTCTCCCCACACACATTCAGATTGCAGTTGGATCTCTCTCTCTCTCTCTCTCTCTCTCTCTCTCTCTCTCTCTCACACACACACACACACACACACACACACACACACACACACAAACAGGGTGCTTTTATTGCATGAATCAGAAATGGAGAAAAAAGATCATTTCTGCAGATCAGAAATGGAGAAAAAGTGCTGCTGCTGTTGCTTTTTAATAAAACTTATCTTTAAACTTGAAATCAAGGTAGAAGACATAAAGAATGTATTATAGACCTTCTGCGCTTCCACCTGGCCTAGAACAGTCCAACACAGAAAACACACCAACAAGTACCTCTCGAAAGCACAGAGAACGAGCATCTGCCTGTGTTGCTCTCACAACTTTGGCTGGGAGGAGGAGTTCAGAACTCAGACACCGCGGGCTGGGAAACAAAAGCCACCGGCTTTTGCTCCTGCTGCCCCTCCCCCCCCGCCACAGATTAGCTGCAGGAGAAGAGGGTCACAGTAAAAGAGAATGGAGTGGGGAGGGTGGCCCACTGTGCACATATAGCTCAGGGCGCAAAACAGCAGAGATTAGCGGAGGGAAAAGGGAAGGCGCCAAGATCTCACTGCACGCGGCCTCAAACGAGGTCATAGGAACAAGGTCTAAAGATGGGGGGAGAAAAGGGAGAGAGAGAAGGAACTACTTCCCTGCCGCCCGAGCAGTTCCTTCCCCACAGTCCCTCACCCGACGCCTCCTCAGAGGAACGTCCTTTCATTCGCCCTCCCCAAAATAGCAGAAGAGCACAACTCGACCAAAGCTGCTGAGGAAGAGCGGAACAACCCAAATAGCCCCTACCTTCGCGAGTGCGTCTCCCCCCTAACGGACCCCCACCCACTCAGGCGGGAAAGCTGCTACTCACTCCATCAATACCTCAACTTCTAGTGGCAGCCCTCCAGGTAAATACCAGCCCCTTGGAACGAGCCTCAAAATCACGCCTGCAAAATCGCGCCAGCTGCTGTAATCACGCCTGTGCGCCTGCGCGCGCCTGCAAGAGAGTTTTAAAGCTGGAGATTTCTGTGCCTTCCTCCCTTCGTTTCTAACCGCCCCCCCCCCCCGCACTCACACATTTCTTTCTTGGTCTCCTCCTTCCCCAAGCAAAGTCCAAGAGACAGAGAGAGATGCGCAGGCACACAAAAAGGCTACCTCGACTTCCAGGGGCAGGCAGCCCTCAAAGGAAATACCAGCCCAATCAACGCAACCCCCGGCCCTCCTGGTTATTTGCATGGACAGAGACTGTAGCCAGGGGGCGGGGTTAGCGGTGACGTAAATTGACCCAAAACAATGCTGATTCCAATGATTTCCAATGGGTTTTCACATGATGTTTAGGGCTGAATCGTTTACTCCTGAAGTAAAAACTTACCAAAATAACAACGTGTGATCGTGGAGAAACATCAGTGGTAACCACATTATGAGTTAATATGCAATTCCAAGGTTTAATTCCGCATAATTATATTACTGAACATACCGGCGACCGTGGAGGGGACTGAGGGAAGGAAGGGGGCGTGGCCCAATCGCGAGGCGCTCGCTGATTGGACGCTGGGAGGAGGGAGGCGGGATCTGAACTTACACCCATGGCTTCAAGAATGGGACGTCATGGCTACTCCACGTAAATAATACCTTCATGAATCAACGAGTCTGCCAAAGCGCGCCAGCTAGCCTCCGAAAGCGCGCTTGCGCACGCAAGTCTGCTTCAACATTTCTGCATGCCTGCGAGAGAGATTTAAAGCTGCAGCGTCCATGTTGAAGAGTGCCGTGGCTGCAGCGCAGGGGTAAGCAGCCAGGCACTCCGTTTTGTCTCTGAATTACTGGCGGGCCGGACAAATGACCTTGGTGGGCCGGATCCGGCCCGCGGGCCGTAGTTTGAGAACCCCTGCCTTAGAGACTAAGGCTCCATTTCTTATCTGAATTGGTGGTGTGCATGGTGACCCCCTGCTTGCTACAGATACATAGAAATAGATATTTACACTGGAGCAGAGTCTTCTTCCAACTGCTATCAAAGCTGAATTGCTTTCATAGCCAAATTGCTGGAATATGTGAATTCAATATTCTGAACTGTCATTTATTTTCACTTGGCGAGAATGATATCATAGAAGGCATAGAAATGGTGGCTGGAAAGCATAGATGCATGTGTTTAAGAACAGATCGGAAATACAGAAAAAGGTTCCTCCTTCTGCCCTCCTCCATCCAATGATAGTAAGTTCCTTCAGAGGTGGACAAGTCAAATTTATTTGCATAACAATATGTCATTGCAATCAACCAATTTAAGCAGACAAATATTAAAATTTACAATTTAAAATTAAGATAATACCAAGCAGAGTTATACATATTGGGACCTAATCTTCTGTGCTGCCAACACAAAATTTGCAACATTTAGAGTAATACCACTATGAGTGTCAGCTAACAGAAGACATACTAGCTCATTTCTTGGTCTATTTTGAATAAAAGAAGACAAAAATTTGTCTCTGGGTACCTCATAAAGCGGGCAGGATAGTAGAAAATGTGTAATATCTTCCATAACATTGTTTCCATAAATACATAATCTATCCACATAGGGTGTATTATCATATCTTCCCTCCAAAACAGCAATTTGTAAACATTGAAGGTGAAGAGTCGTAAAAGCTCTACACAAAGGATAACAGGTTAAAAACATAAAATAATTACTAATCCCCCAAGAAGATTTATACAAAAAAGGTGGCGGATTAAGCGACAAGTTCATTAAATTACATAGCTCTTTTCTTCTAATGGCTAACAAAATTTTAGATTTAAGCAAGGACTTAATCTGTGCTGATGTAAAGGAAGGTAAAGAAATGGTATCAATATCATACAATTCAAGGATAGGTTTAATTAAGACTGCCCAGGATTTACTATAAGATAGATCAATTTGTTCCTAAAAACAAATCTTGGGAAGACGAGAGCTGGCCATCGTATGTAACTTATAATAATATAGAACTATAGCAGAATGACAATATGATTCAATCAGGGACAGACCTAGCTCAGTTCTTATTAGAACCGATGAGGTGGAATGGGGGACACCCAACAAGGAACGGCCAAAAAGATTTTGAACAGTTTCTAAACAAGATATGTTTCCATGCCCCCAGATCTCGGCACCATAGGTTAATTTGGGAAGAATTTTCTTTGAAAAGATTTCGATCGCCGGCACCACTAATATAAATCACCAGAGGTGGACAAGAGAACCTGTTCCTGCCTCCTCCACCCTTTGCCTCCTGCTTTATACAAAACATTAACCCTTCCCTTCCCCAGGATCTACTGGCTTTCAGTGTTTTGCCCCACACTGCAAAAAAAAAAAATAAGCAAGCACACCCAGACCTGTGGGTTTTCAGATTCGAGTTTTTCAGATTCATTCTTGAGTAAGTGCCTGAGTCCTTGACATGCAGGACTCAAGTCTACACAAGCCACATATTTTTGCCTCAGTTGTGAGGTCACAGCAACTTATAGGAATGAAAAAGGTTGAAGATCACTGGCCTAGAGCAGATAAAGGGGGATGCATCTGGAGTCCCCATTCAGGAACCAGGAGATAGTGTCCCAGTCCTGCTTAGGTTCTTATCAATTGTGTAAAATAGTTTTTACTAGTGCCAGGCTTCATGGTAACTTTTTCTGGTATCTCTAACAAGAATATTTGGCTACAATGAACCGTGCTGGGTGGGCATAAGAGAGGTGGGGAGTGGGCAGCAACAGGATGGGTTGGGAAGATAGGGTCTCAGGAGGAGGGGCATGATCGATGGCGGATACCCAGTCTCATACTTCATATACTGTATTTATTTATTGGAGTCATGGCACGAAATAGGTTGAAGACCACTGGCACACAGCATTGTCGAAGATTAAAAGTGCTTTGTTGTCTTGCTCATTTTCTTTACAATACGTTTCAACAAAAGGACAAAAGTAACTTTGCACATAGTTGAGCAACACTTGTTGGGTTACCCATGCAGTTCTCTTTGAACACCAAATCACTGGAAGGTTTATTGATACCGTTCAAAGCCTGTGGATTTTCTGAATGGTAGGTGAGCAAAGATTTGATCTTTATGTTGCCCTCAGTGTTCCCACCAACAAGCAATATTAACCTGTCTTTAGAGGCTTTATGTCCTTTGACTTACCTTTTTGCTTTTGAGATGTACGAACAACATATCATCTGCTTCCAAAGCAAGCCAGTCTTGTCCATTTTGAAAATCTACTTGTTAGTGTACCTGCCTTCTTGGAAAATTTTCACAGCTCTGCAGGAAAAGCACTGCTTGCTGCAAGTTTGCTGGATGCTGCCTCACCCATAGCATTAAGATTTTGCAGATGTTGCTCTTCCCTAAAGGCAGGGAGGAGGAGGAATTAGGAGGGGAGGGACAGGGAGGAGGAAGAATTGAAACCTGGAAGGAGGCAGTATCAGTGGCAGTGGTACAGTCATTATCCTATCTCCCTTCCCAGCCTCAATCTGCCTCATTCTGGGTCCACTCAGACTTGCACCAGCTATATAGAACTTTTATGAAGCCTTTAAGAATCTGTAAGCCCCAACTGTACTAAAAGCAGCATTGTGTTCCACATAGTGTTTGAGAGAGAGAAGATCCTGAAAATTTCATTCTGGGTAACCAACAAACTTGCATTATCTGAGACTAGAAACACACACACACACACACACACACACACA
>JAJKFI010000045.1:4608340-4624150 GCA_029204185.1 Lerista edwardsae
AGAGAGAGAGAGAGAGAGAGAGAGAGAGAGAGAGAGAGAGAGAGAGACCTTGTCCGCATACCACAATCTACCCAGCCTTACTGCCCTTACTGGTGCACATGCAATACTACCACATTTCTGGATGTTCCAACATTTTTCAGAGTGCAGTCCTTCAAAGTAGTTGTAGTCATAGTAGCAGTAGTTATATATGGCCTTCCTTGGTCATTGTTTTGCTCCTCTAATTCAAGGCTATTTACAATAGGCAGGCTTTCTCTAAATCCCTCAGGGTTGTTGTTTTTTTTTTAAAGTAACAGAGTAGTTCTAATCTTTCAAGAACATACAACACTCCAGATGGATCTTTCACAATCTGATCTTATTTTGGCCGCAGTTGCCTCCCATGCTGACTGACATGCAGCTCCTTCTCTCTCACCAAAGGGCAACTGGAACAGTTCAGCTTGCCAATTGCTTTTTGAAGTCTCACCACTCACAGAAACTTCTGCGATCTCTAACTGGAGATCTCAAACAGGCATCCTTCGGATGTTACAGGATTAACAGTGGCTCTACTCTCTGGACCAGACCCGCTACCCCCAAAGTATACTTTGAGATAAACAGTGGGGAAAAATTATAGATCTAACATTATAAGGCAGCTTCTTATGTTCATTAGATGAATCATGCATATTTTCTCAATTCAAAAATTTATGCAAGTCACAGTACTGTGTGTGCATGTAATTTTATCATTATACAAATAAAGAAATAAAATCTCTATCTTAAGCTCATTGAGTAATCTATTTTCACAGCAATTTAATATATGAAGAATAGAACATCTGTAGGAGAATGTGTTCTGTTTTGCCAGGACTCAATAAAGAGTTTCCCATTTTGAATCAATGTTATACAATATTGTCTTCCCTCTTTGATTCTAATATAGTTTGTCAACTTATATAGAACAAAATATTCATGTATTTTATTCTTCCACTCCAAAATAGCAACAATTGATTGTACTTTCTTATGCTTGTTTAATGCAAACTGACTGGGCCAATAATTTTTTTAAGATCACACAATCCTGATACTTGAATGTTTACCATGTAATGACTTCATTATGAAGTGATGACATGCACGTCTGAACAAATCATGCAAGATCCATCACCACAGGCAGAACTTTTGTTTCAGCTGATGTCATTTCAGATAAATGGCTTCTCAATAAATATGCCATTTTGCATACTTGGCTGCCTATCAAGTGCTGCCTATCAAGTGCTGAATAATTAAGGGCGCAATCCTAACCTGGAGTTAGGTCAGCTCAGTTGGGCCAGCAAAGTTTGGCCAGCTCAAGGGGCACCATAACATATGTTAGGACCACACTTGGAGTTAGAGAGACCAGCATACAGATGTGTGCCCCCGGGCAAGCAGGCGCCCCCTCCAAGGCCAGGGCAGCCCACGCAGCGGGCAGGGGGGCGTCGGAACGGAGCGGACGGGCAGCCAATCGCGCGTAAGTCCCACGTAAGTCCTGCCCAGCATTCCACTTCTTCATTTGCAGATCCACCTACTGCCCACCACCAAACAATAGGCGGTCAGCGTGCCTAAGCCACAACTGCCTCCTCTACTTCGTGGCTCTAGGGGCATGGCAGCCATACAACAATTCACAATGGTTATTCCCCACAATAACCTTACCTTATCCAGTCCAACAATCCGTCCGTCCGTACGTCCTTCAGGCAGTCAGTCCCAATCCATCCATCCATCCATCCATCCATCCATCCATCCATCCATCACCTACCTGGTGCCCTCCTCCAGCACCTACCCAGACCCTAATCACCCTTCCTTTCTTAATCCATCCAGCACCTACATGGTGCCATCCTCCAGCACCTACCAAGGTCCTTTACTGCAGCTCCTGCCTCCCACTTTATACTGAGGCCAGCCAATCTGTGGGCAGGCTTTAATTCATCGGCCACACCCATCTGCACCTGTGGTAACCTCCCTTCAGAGCCAGAGCAAGAAGGTTAGATTGACTGGAGTCGGCATGTTGTGATTTTCTTGAAGCTTCTGGGGCACACAAATATGGCTGACTCAGATCTTTCCTGCCAATGAGGATTGCCGCAAATTCACGAATAAAAATCTTCCTGCACGTGTGTAAAAGTTAATATCAACTTTTTTAATCATGCCTGCGTGTTCTGCATACGGGTGTGCGAATCGCTTTACGAAAAATGGGATTTAATTTCCACGGAAAGGTTCATGTATTCACATTACATCGGTATGTAATATTTCCCCCCTCCTTTTTCCCCCCTTCCCGTTTACACGTTTTTTCCCGCCTTCCATTTTCTACTGTAATATTTTTGAAATTCTGAACATTAACAGAATTTGTTTTATGGGGGGGGGGTGAGTGTAGAAGTTTTAAAAAATACTCTTAATAGCCTAGAAGTAAAAAAGAATTACTCTCATATTGACAACTACCTGTGTTATGAAGAGATTTTAATGTAATTTTCCTACATATTTATCTAATTTTCGCCCACCCTCCCCTTTTTTTCTTTCCTTCCTGTTCACACTTTATTTTTGGTTGTGTAGATTTCAAAAAAAAAGTCTGTCAAAACAGTGTAATCCGAGTTTAAACAGACAGCAAGTAGCATTTCGTCCGGTGTGTTCAGTAATATAATTATGCGGAATTAAACCTTGTAAGTGCATATTAAATCATAATATGGTTACCAATGATGTTTCTACACGATCACACGTTGTTATTTTGGTAAGTTTTTATTTCAGGAGTAAATTATTAAGTGCTAAACATCACGCGAAAAGCAATCTGAAATGCTTGGAATAAAGATTGTTTGGGGCACACAAACATGGCCGCTATGCCCCCCCCCCCCGGCTTCACTCGATTCCTATCAATTTAACAGGGATGCCGACTCCAGTCAATCTAACCTGCTTGAGCCAGAGCCCTTATCAACCTGCAGCTGTGTTCCTGCTGCAGGAGTTCTGGGATTAACCCCATAATCCCTGGTTTACCTGGACAAGGGGCTATTGCTGATACCATTCCCTATCTCCTCGGGGTATCTCCTACCTTTTCCAATACACAGTTGACTGTCAGCCGCATATTGGTGACACCCCACATTAAATCCCCAGATTATCCCCCCTCCCCGAGGTAAGAATTTCCCTGTTCAAAATCCTGGGTTTTTACACTGATTTGTCTGCAGCAACAGCAAAGCGGGTGTTTTGCAGGCTTGTAATACAGGCTGCTGTTTATTTTTTCATGTACTGTAATGAGCTGGAGATAGATTTCTTCATTACGCACCTTGACCTTTGTTCTGTGAATATTTTGGAAAAACCCTATTTTTAATTGAGCTAGCTCAGTTGTTCCCAAACTGTGGGTCGGGACCCACTAGTGGGTTGCAAACCGATTTCAGGTGGGTCGCAAAGCACCTAGAGCCAGGGCTGGCTCCAGAAGCAGTGGGGCCCAATGCGGGATACTCCTGTGCCCCCCCACCTTCCAGCGGGCCCCCCCACTCACCAAGAAGAGTACTTGTGTTACTGCACACAGTCATAAAACACTGTTCACAATGCAAATTTCAAGTGGGGGGAATTTTCTTTTTAATTCCTCGTATTAAAAACAGATTTGAACCAATGAACGAGTAGAATATGGTAAAAGGATGCACTGCAGCCCTGTGTGGGTTGCACACCAGTGGCTTTGTCACAAGGAGGTGTTGCAGTGCCCTAGGGCCAGGTGGATTCTGGAGAAATACCCAAAAATAATGTGTTAAAAGTCTGGCTCTGATTTGCACAACCTCTTAGGAGCCCAGCTGGTAACTACATCATAGACATCTCTTCCAAGAAGCCTCACAATCTGTGAGGGAAAAAAATAGGGAAAATGATATATTATTATTAGCCTGATAAGTTTCATTGAGAAGATAGTTTTGATCTATCTAGTACTTTATATTTCCAGTAACGCTAGCAGAATATATCATAGTTCTGAAAACTGTGATCAGAAGAAGTAGGTTACTTATATTGAGAATATGCTCAGAATGATCTAAAGCCTCAATTATGTGTCACCAATGATAGCCAGGCATTACAAATCAGAATTTACCACAGCACAGCCTTCCCATAAAATTCCAAGTTGAGAGGGTTTGTCAATGAGAAGCTTTTGCTTTTCATGATTTAAGTACAATGGAAACTTGTGGGCTGACTTCTTCCTGCCCCTGCCACAGATCTCACCATGAGTCTAGAATAGTTATATATACAGAATTTACAAACAACATCCTTAAGCTTGCTGGGGATTTCAGGCAGCAGCAGACAGACTCCAATGGGACAGGTTATGGGACATGCCTTTATTAGTGGCATTCCTAGAGGGGGCAAAACGTAGTTTTTCAGGCTCCTGAAGTGCTGCGTAAAGCGGCCCCCTCACCTTCAGAGACTGCGAAAGCAAAGCAGAGCTTGAGGAACTTAGTGTTTTCCCCCTCTAGGAACACCACTGGTCTGTATTACTCACTGGTAAAATCCCAATTGCTTTGGTATTCTGGAGGTTATATACCGAGAGAAGCTGCTAGAAGTGGGTAGGAGCTATGAGAACCTTGTCTTCTAATACATGAAAGCTTACAATATCTTTCTCATGCAAAAAGGTCTTCCCCTCATGTGGGTCTTGTTTTATCTAAATTATACAGTGGGGTAACTTGTGTTATTAGAGGGACGTGGTGGCACAGCGGGTTAAACTGCTGAGCTGCAAGCTTGCTGACCGGAAGGTTTGCTGTTCGAGACCACACAATGGAGTGATGCAATGCTTCAGTGGAAAAAGAAGAGAGAGGCAAAGGTGAAGGTACATCAACAAAACTTGATTTGGACAGAATTATACGATTATTGTATTACTTTATTATTATTTTTTAAAAAAAACAATTCACTGTTCTTTAGCCATTCGTACATGGAGCTTAAGCTGCCGAATTCTAGCTCCCTTCCCAGACCCGATCCTGAAGTTCAGGTCCATGCAGACCTTTGCCAGTGAATTTGCTAGCGCCCTTCTTAGTAGGTCTCTCTGCACTGTGGAGGCTTACCCCTGGGTAAGGGAACAAGCGTAAAGCTACGTATGCCACTGGAATGCTAGTTGTTCCAGTGGCACATGCATCCCTTAGGACTGGCCTGCCAGTATGCAGTTTAGATAGCAGCTGTATGGAACGCTAACATGACAACAGGGTTAGGTCTATTTAGATCTTACCCAAAGCTACAGACACAGTTTTAATTTAGCTCTTTTGACCGAGATCCCAAGAAAGAGGAGAAAACTGGATGTTATGGTATGGTTTGGGCTGCCAGAGTCACTGGTGCTGGCCGCTCAGCTGAGGATGCCACTGGCAGCAAGGGAGAAGCAGGATGGAGACAGAGGACCTTTCTCAGGAGCAAAAAGAGAAACGAAGCATCATCATATGTGGTCAGGGAAGGGGATTAAACCACCCAGCTTCCTCCTCCTGTCTTTTCCTGAGAGTCACAGGCAGAAACCCTCACAGGTCAGCCCTTAGTAAAGAACTCCTTAAGTTCCTCATTAGGTCATTAGGATCTTTATATAAGGCACTTTCAATCTCACTTTCAATCTCTACCGCCCATTCCTCCCCCTGCCCCTGTGTAAGCTATGCTCCTTTTATAGGCCCCAATCAAGAAGAGGCTGAAGCTGAATTGCCACATCGTCGGTCATTAACCTGGGGCGACAAGGCCACCTGCGATCCAGGTGCCTCATAGCAAACCTAGCGGTACTTGCCATGTTGGACACTGATTGCATCAGGTGGCTGAGCTTGCCACAGTAGGACCCGCAGCCATGCCACCTCAGGGAGGTTGCCACGGCCAGGCCACCCAATGACAGGCCCATGTCGGGCCGCAGACATCGGGGCTCCACAGGGTAGCCAATGGGGGATGGGCGTGAAGACTGCCCCAGACAATTGTTTTGGACATAACTATGCCAAGAGACAAGCCACTGCTTGCTTTAAAAATAATGGCTTGACTCTTTAGCAGAAGAAAGCAGTACATCAGAGATAACTCCAATTTTGCATAAAGTTCTTCCACGTACATGCATACCACTTATTTCAATTGCCTGTAAACCCTTTTCATCTCCTTGATATGGAACGGCTATTATTGAGATTTGGAAGGACAATGGACAATGTTATTTTAGGGAACTGACGAATCATAATGAAACATTGCCTGTATAGCTCAGAAAATGGCATGAATAAAGATGATTTAATTGAACATTCACCACTGGATTATGCATTTTCCTTAATGCAGAACTACAGTGAAGTGTCTGATGTAATAACCAATGCAAGAAATAAGTCATAAATTTATCTTACAGCCTAGCACATAAATGCTTGGGGGCATTAATGGTTTGTTGTCGTTTTTCAGTTTGTAAACCAAACACAGAATTTGACATAAACCTTGTTAGTGCAGTATAAAAGCATAAAATAATATCCGACACCTGGGGAAGTGAAATGAGGCATTTCACACACATGTCCTAATGCAAGACCTTTAAGCTGGAAGCTTATGGTGCTTTTTCTTTTCTCTTTTTTTTTTCCAGACCGCATTCTGTACTTATGCTATACAATTTGAGCTAATTAATTAATCATTAGAACTATTTCAATGGTGAGCAGGGGATGCATAATAATATGGTACTTGGAATATTAAATTATGGTTGTATTCTTTACAATGGACACATTTATTAGTATGAAATGCTGCCCAAGAGTATCATTCCATGGATATTTCCTTTTGTCAATCTTTCATATTTGATTAGCGTTCTTTTACTTCAGGAAGCAACAATGATAGAATTACATGATTCAGGACGCAATCCTAACCTGGAGTTAGGCTGGCACAGTTAGGCCAGCAAAGTTTGGCCAGTACAAGGGACACTGTAAGGTATGTTTGAACACTGTAAAGTATTCTTGGAGTCAAAGAGGCCAGTGCACATATGTGCGCCATCCTCCATGACTCTGAGGGAACAATTCTAACCTGGAGCTAGGCTGGCACAGTTAGGCCAGCAAAATTTGGACCACACTCGGAGTCAGGAGGTATGGTGCAACAGTCAACCACGACTAGACCATTTGGTCATGGGGAAACCTTTACTCTAGTACACTATATGATACTTCCATGATTCTTACAGCTTTCTTCAAGTTTTCCTATGTATCTGTTAATGGTTTCCAAAAGATGCAGTGGACTTACCTGAGACCTTTCTGATGCCTCATTTGTTCATCATCATCAGAATTTGTCTGGTTCCTAGAATAGTCTTGAGCTAGCCTCTCTATGTTTGGAAACATGTATTTGGTAATGCCACATTGGCAGCAAGCCACACATAGTTGTAGGGATAGTGGCTCATGCAATGAGTTGGCGCAGCAGTTCCCAAAGTCCTACTCAGACTTTGGGACCATAGTAAGTTTTGGAGGGGGCAGGAACTGCGGTGGGAAGGTGCATAGCAGCGCCACAGCTGTTGTGGTTCTGCAGGCACCCAGTGGCTTCATACCTCAGCTGGGGGGATGTGCCAGCTTCTGGGAGGGTCTGGGAGGCCCTCAGCCCCCTCTGCAGGCCTCCCTCATGCCAAGAACAGCTACATACAGCTCCAGGGATTGAAGTACACTTCTGGTTTTCACCTGGAGATGTCTGGGCCTGCATGGGCCAGATCCTAACTCCTATCCTGGGCAGCCTGGCTCCAATCCAGGATGCTCAGGTTTGCACTGTTGACTTTGGTGGCACAGATCTGAGTAGTCCCTTTCGGGTCACTGCCATGTTACCCAGGGGAAGGGGTATTTATATACCATATTTATATACCGCTTTTCAACAAAACGTTTACTAAGCGGTTTACAGGCAAAAAATAATTATAAAGTCAAATGGCTCCCTGTCCCAAAAGGGCTCACAATGTTTAAAAAAAATGCAGAACACCACCAGCAACAACCACTAGAAAGGACACTGTGCTGAGGTGAAGGGGGACAGTTACTCTCCCCCTGCTAAATAAAAAAGGAACACTGCTTGAAATGATGCTTGAATTGATTCCCCTTGGTCCGTGTTGTGCTGCAGCCTGCCCCAATCCCATGCTAGAGATGGGGCAAGCCTGCCAGCCTGCTTATTCCAGCATGGGGTTAGGATTGCGCCCTAAACTGGTTTGAAATGGGCATATCAACACTAAAGCAATGTTACTGAGGGCACAATCCTAACCTGGAGTTAGGCCGACACAGAAGCCAGCAAAGTTTGACCAGCTCAAGGGCCGCCATAAAGTATGTTTGGACCACTCTCGGAGTCAGGGAGGCCAGCACACAGACGTACACCATCCTCCCTGACTCTGAAAGTGATCCAAATGCGCTTTATGGTGGCCCTTGTGCCAGTCAAACTTTGCTGGCCTAATTATGCCAGCCTAATTCCAGGTTAGGATTGCATTCTCAATTATTCTAGAAAGTGGTTTGGTTATTTGTTGTGCATTGGGAGGAGGAGAACCTTTCTTTCCATCTCTCTTTTTCAAGACTGGCCCATCCATAAGTCCAACATGACAGTCACCCCAGGCAGCAGATTTTAACCAGTCCATTTGCCTCCTACTTCCTGGATTCAGAATGGAAGAGAGGAATGGGAGAGGAACTATAGAGGGGAGCAGAATGGTGAGGTAGAACATTTTAATTACACTTTTCCTATTTGAATCCAGGAAGTAGGAGGAAGGAGGGTGGTGGGTGTCGTGTACTCAGGAGGATAGCCAGGGGTTAAGCCCCAGCAAGAGAGCTGGAGGGATTGAGCTAATCACCCCTCCAATCAGGAGCCCTGGGGGTGGCGTTAACAGGGGATGGGCTTTTGCCCTTCAGTTCAATTCTAACTATTGCCTGTTGCAATAAATATTCAGGCTGTGCCTGCCTTGTCTGAGTTTCTATTGCAAGGAACCCAATACATAACAGTGTGGACTGTGGCTAATGTGCCATTGAGTAAGGAGGCGGGTAGAAAACATTTGGCTTGCTGCTTCAGATGATAGGAGATTTGGGCTGGTCCTGTTCTTGTTCTCTCCCTCCTCCTGAATGTGGAAAAATTTGTTTACTTCTTTCTCATCTCCTGGAAAGTTTATGTTGTGCAAGGTCATTTTTAAGCAGCATAATTAAAATACAAATTGGTTTTCAGCTACTGATCAGCCCAGTGGCGTACACCTAAGAAAATAATGCTAGCAGCGATACTTCTTTTTAGCCCCATTTCCAGAGCAGGAAAATTAGCAGCAATTATAAGCAAGAGATTTTTTAGCATTGCCTAAAGCAAATGAAACTGGTAGAAAGCTTGATGGAAACTTCCAGAGTGAGCTGAAATCCGTTTTCAAATGACATCCACACAAACCCAAGGTCAGGGAGCAGGTTCTAAAGAGCAGGTTATTTGTAACCTTGAATGCTTTCAAAGAGCAGTGAATGGATTTAGCAGAGAAACTTTTACAAATATAACACAATAAGGCTTTGTGTCGTTCCACTGTGCCTACGTTGTGAAAGTGAAATGTTTCATTAGCCTTCTAATGTTATGCTCCCCAACAATTTGTACTGTCAGACTTTTGAAAAAAAAGTATTATTATGGAATTGTATTGGATTGACTTGTTTATAGAACCACGGTGGAGCTAGCTCACATATTTCTAAAGAAGTATAGTATAGCGTTGCATTCTGACATTGCACGCAGAGTCTAATTAATGGGCTATGAGAGGAATTTTCAGCAGCTCATATGAATTCTTCATGTAAAACATACTATGTGGCTGGGTTCTATGGAATATTTATCACCCAATATTCTCTAAACAAAGTAGAGCAGGCTATGTCAGCTTCGGACTTGCTTTTCCATGCTACTCTGTCCACCTGAGGCTGTGCGTAGAGTCGGTCTGTGAGTCTTTCACTTCCCCCGTCTATGAGAACCAGACCTTAATGGCTCTGCGTTTTGCATTTTTTTCAGGTTTCTTTTGCAAATACCAACAATCAATGAAGGCCTGATGCTTACTTCAGAATGCAGTAACTTGAGAATGCAGGCACATGGAGATTGCGTCACATGGCAAGGTATCCATGTTGAATAACTTGCCATATGCTTCTCAGTCAAGGCTATGCTTCGAGGCACCTCCATCATCTGAGGTGACAAAGGGCAGGGCCTCATTTGTTATGGCACCCCAGTTGTAGAATGCCCAACATTCTCCCTTCCTTACTGTCCTTTGGCTTTGGATGGGAAACCCCCACCATCACTACTGCTTGCCACACAGGTTTTTGGTAGTACTTAACTTATGGTAGTGAGACATTGACCCGCTGTTGTAAAGAGGCTTCTGACAATACATGGAGTGTACTTTGAGACAACAGCAACAACCCTTTTGAGACTGCCACTGCAGAGCAGCACCAGCAGCACCCCACTACTGTGGGTGGTGACCAGCTCTGATGCAGGGTTACCAGGTGGATCATGGTCAGGTAGGAGCAGTAACAAGGTGTGTTAGGGGAAGAACTGGGAGGGGTACGGAGGTGGATTTGGTGGCAGTTGTGCACACTGGATTTTATCCCCCCTTTCCAAAGCCTCTACATCCCTTTTTATTCCTTAGATATATGCCTCCAAAATGACTGGTGTATGTCCAAGGAAACACATTACATAGGCAATCCATAGACTTACACAGAGGTAGGTGTAAAGAGCAAGCGGTTGTTTTAAGAGGCTTGAGTTTGGTCATCTAGGACTTGCTTTAATTGCTAGCAAAGGCTGAATGTTGTGAACAGGCCTGAGTCCACTTCTGAGTAACAACAGAAGACCGTGGGAATGGGAGCTGAGGCAAATTGGCCAAAATTTGAAAGTGTAAAACCCTGAGGCCTTCTGGCTTATCAACAATCTAGTGTGAAGTTGTGAGAAGGATGTGGGGGAAGAGCTAACTTCAAAAATAAGTTGACACTAGATGACCATTCCATCATCTAGTTTAGTTTAGATGACTAAACTCCATTCCAGCTGTAATTATAAATTAGGTACCGTGATTTGTCTCCTGGTATCAAGTAGAACAAAGGATAATCAAAGTTAATTATTCAAACCTGTGAGAGAAAACTTGCTATAAGAATCAGGGCAAGCCAACAATTGTTGCTCAGCCCCATCCTGGGGTTGTTCCATGCTGGATGAAAGATCTGAGAATCGTGCCAAGGGGTCTTGCACAAATAGGACCATCAAGCTAGAATGATACTGTTTTAGTAAGTATGTTTTAAGATTTAGACAGACTAAGTTATTTTGTTGTTTTATCTGTATGCATTAATCTCACTTTTGCCAATTTGGCATGTAACCAAGTTTTGAGTCTTACCTGTTTCTTTTGTTATAATAAAAAGCTTTCTGCTATTTGGTGGTCTGGCTAATGCTAAATTTTGGGATGGGGGAGTACTGGCTCTAAATTCAGTGGTACGCTGCTAAAGCCTGAGGCTTGCAAAGCTAAATTCTTTTGCCCTTTGTTATTCAAGGTTGTGTTCTTTCAGAGATCACTGCCTCCCGGGGTGTGGAGCTGAGAGGGGGTTGATTGGAAGCAGCCTGTTTGCCAGTGTACCTCATTGCACAAGGCTCTTTGGAGTGCTGTGAGAGGGGGGACCTGGATGCCAACTTTTGTCAAACATAGAGCTCTTTGTAACCGTGGGTTGAGGAAGTTGGTGGTGGGCTCTACAAGGACGTGTGTGCCGGTTTGGCAGTGTACCTCATTGCACAAGGCTCCTCGGAGTGCTGTGAGAGAGGGCACCTGGATGCCAACTGTTCTCAGGAATTAAGCTCTTCGGAGTTATAAGTTGGGAAGGTTGGTGTGTCTTTGCAAGTCCAAGTGCCTGAAGTTTGCTGTGCTTAAGACCTATTCTTAAGTGTTTTTGTTGTTGTTTGTTTTTGTGGGGTATTTTTTACCTTGACTTGGAGGTCCAAGTTCTTTACAGTAGGCTAATGCTTAAGTACATCATTAAAATGTCAACATGCAGCTGCATACTGCAAATTGCAAACTTGAAGGTTGGCAGTACCATGGTGTGAATTGCCCGAGCACCCTGCAAAGCTGCTTCATACAACGAGAAGCATCAAGGAGGTATAGTACATATTGCATCTTCCAGGCTCCATTAGCCCTCTGCTTCCTAAGCAAGCCAGGCACATTGGGATCTGAGGGCCAACAGTACTCTCTGGCTTCAGGATCAATCTGAACAATGTCAGCTGACCCCATCCCCAACCTGAATATGGACAGCTGACCGCACAGCAATGTGAACATACCAAGTCCTATAAAAGTCTCAGGCTCCAGGCCAGATCTTTTTCTTTAGCAACTTGTCCCATTGACATGAGCAGACTGCAGCATAATGAGCATAATGACATGAGCATAATGCAGACTGACCTTCTGAACTCCATCCCAACCTTTACCATAGCTCTTGCCTTTGGTCATCTGTAGTGCTCTGAGTAATTTGCTTCTTGATTCCAACCTGTCTGCAGTCATGTCTTATGGCTCTATGGTTGCCTCATTCAGAAGCAGACTCTTTAGCTGGGGCTGGGTTCAGAATTTAACCGAGGCCTAACAATGACCAGCTTGTCAAGCAAGGTAACCTATACATGCCACTGCATGTTGGTGCCATGCGTTTAGCTCCTTATAGGCACAGACTTCATTTTGATGCACAACCTGTGATCCACTAGGCAGAACATAGCCCATGTATTACGATTTGCTGGTTGCTTCACAGCCAACCTTCCTTTTCCAGGGCTAGGCAAGCAACAAGATTGAGTAATTGAGATCCTGGTGGGCTGCCATACAGGACTGTTAATATGTGTTTGGCTTGGTGGGTCAAAAGCTGTGTGTGCCTCTCACAAGCTTCAAAGGCTTTTGGTCTTGTTTGATGGTTGATGGCAGCGGTTCCCAAACTTTAGGTGGGCACCCACTAGTGGGCTGTGAGCCAATTTCAGGTGGGTCATGAGGCACCTAGAGAAGCCATATTGAAACTATGGGAAGATGGGATGCTGGAAAGGGGGAGGGCTATGTG
Organism: Lerista edwardsae; assembly: GCA_029204185.1. Taxonomy (NCBI): domain Eukaryota; kingdom Metazoa; phylum Chordata; class Lepidosauria; order Squamata; family Scincidae; genus Lerista; species Lerista edwardsae. The sequence goes on from JAJKFI010000045.1 coordinate 4,621,240, forward strand.
GTTGTTTAGCTTGTGTCAAGGCTGTAAAGTTTTCCAACTTTGCTATTGGAAAATCCTGAGAAATAGCCCAACTTATTCTCATTCTCCTTATCCTGCATTCTCAGGAAAGCAGCAGGCTCTGGTGTCAAAATGATGGCACTTCTGGCTGTGATACAGCTTCTGGTGGATCTGGTGGTACAGCTTCCTGGACAGATCATCATTCTAAAAAGTGGGTCCCGGTGCTAAGGGTTGGAGACCACTGGTCTATGGAATTGTGATCATTCATGTTTTCTTTGACTGTGTGCATTCCTTCAGAACAGTCTTAGAGCGCAATCCTACCTTATGCCGGCCTAGTAAGGCCAACATAGCAGGGCCATATCCACAGGTCCATTTGGAGGCAGCAGCAGCAATGTGCAGGACAAAGGGAGGTTTTCCCCTTGCACCTGCGTAAGCCCCAGTCACCCCATGGACCTGCTCAGATCTGCACCGGCAAAATAGCAAGCGCAGAGGAACGTCGCACGGGAGTGGCCCAAATCGGTTGTCCTGCGTCACAACCGCATCATAACTGCTGTCTTCACCCGCTGCGCTGCCCAGTTATGCCACTGGAACTCCTCTGGAACGCCCTCATGGAGGCCCTGCAATGACTGAGTGACGCCAGCTCTCAACTGGCACATGGTCGGCGCTGCTGATGGTCGCAGTGGCACCCGAGGGTTGGCGCTGCTGCTTGCGCTGGCCAAACGCCATAGTACCACCACAGATGCATTTTATGGCACGTTCACGACAGTGTTCAGCCAGCACAAGAGCGCAGCGCCAGCACTAAGGGAGGGGGGTATAGGATTGTGCTGTTAGGGATCTTTGCTTCTAAATTAGTTAAATAATTTAACATGAGAAAGAGGAAATACAGGGATGTTATTTATTTATAGCAATCTCTATTCAGCCTTTTGCCAGATGGCCTGAAGGTGGCTTACAGTAGAAAACATTAATAAAATAACATTGCAAGACAAGGCGAAGGAATAGCAGATAAAACAATACAGCCAACAATAAATGATCCCCCCGAACACATAAAAAACAATTAAGAGGAACGCTGCTACTGTTAAATGTCATGAAAGCTGGTAGAAAAGCAGACAGACTTTCCTTGGCACCAAAACCCCAGCAAAAATAGTACACGTTTCTGGGGAGAACAGCTCCATCGTTTGGGTGCCACCACAGGGTAGGAGGAATGTTCCTCCAAGTGTCCTGGAAGCAAGAGACCATCATTGATTGCCAGGGGAAGCCATGGTTCATCACACACGACATACCCTCCGCAAATACATGATTCATAATTCAAAATAGCTGCAAAGATACAATTATGAACCTTCAGAATTAAGCAAATGCTGATAGACGACTTGGACAGGGAACATTTGGGCAGGACTCCCAAAGTTAAACATGTCCCTTAATGGATGTTTTTGGCTGTAAGCGTTTGGGCTGGCAGGAAAAGATTTGACGTTAGTGCCAGCTGATCATCTCTTGTATGGTTTTCAGACTCCTTTCCAGGCCTCGGGGAAGACATTTCGGTGTGGAAGAAGGCTTTTAGTTTGAAATCGGAAGGTGGTAGCAAAAGGGGCCTTGGGCAAAAGGAACACTGTCATAGCTAGGGAAAAGGAAAGCATAAGGGACTAGCACCTTGAAAACTGATGCGGAATAATCCATGAGTGCAGATCCTAGGAGTCACACAGCTAATTTCATGAGGCTGAGGAAGCAGTGGTAACACAGCCTTTTCCCTCTTCTTGTCATCTTGATGCTGCTCATCCAATATGGTCTCACCGCCTTGCTGCTGTCCTACTAGAGGCACAATCCTATTCAGATGTTGCACAACGGCACATGGATGCTGGCATGACGTTTATCACATCCTAAGCCCACCTTGTCAGTGCCATACCAAGGGCATGCCAATGCCAGGCAACAAGTGCCATATGCCAAGCACTGCATGGGCCGACAATTCAGCGGGCATGTGACACAGGGTGCCTACTGCAGAGGCCCACCCAGTTAGCCATACCCACAGCCACACCATACCCTTTGCTTCTTCATCACTGATGTCTGCTGGCATGGCTGTCAGTATGCTATCCCCATCCCCTTGCCATTGCCCACCATATACGATGGCAGCAGAGAACAGGGAGGAATTGTGTTACTGGAGGAGCATCCCTCCAAGCCCAAGATGTTACATTATGAGGATATTGCAGATACTGAGAGCGCAACCCTAAGCTGCGCTGGAGCAACAAGGCTGGCAGGCCTGCACTGCATCCAGTGCAGTTTTGGAGCACTGAGGAACCTCCCTGGGGCAAGGGCACTATTTAGCAGCGGCAGAGCTGAGGAAGCCGCCTGGCCTGAATCGGGGCTAACCCTAACCCCAACCCCCTCCCTGGGCCAGCATGCCTCCTGGCCCAGTTCCTCCCTCCTGCCCTCTGCCCAGAACTGCTCTTGCACCAGCCGGATTTGGCTGGTGCATGAGCAGCGTGGTTGTGGGCTGGCATCATTGGGCCGGCACCATTGGGTTGATGCTGATGCTCGCTTTGGCCCAACAGCACTAGCACAGATGTGGGGGTGTCAGTTGGTGCCCCTGCGTTAGCACTAGTGACATTGGGCCAAGGCAAGCAGTAAGCTTCAGCCCAAGGGCACAATTAGGATTGCGCCCTGAGAGCAAAGAGACTCCCAGCCTGAGGCCAGCTGAACAACTAGGATAGGAAGAAGAGATCCTTTTGCCAACAAAGAGATAAGTGTGATCCAGTTAAAATTTTATGGAACAGTATCAGTGACATAGCAGCAATTTTGCTGGCCCAAGTCCAAGGAGAGAAAGAAGGCAGCGAGGCTGCTGCTGGAGGGGATAGGATCCAGTGTGCACCACTGCTGCTAGATCCACTCTCTCCCTTCTGCTCCTTCTCCTTCCTGCCCAGATTTG
>JAJKFI010000045.1:4632814-4676609 GCA_029204185.1 Lerista edwardsae
AGAGAGAGAGAGAGAGAGAGAGAGAGAGAGAGAGAGAGAGAGAGAGAGAGAGAGAGAGAGAGAGCTCTTTCATCTAAAAGTGCTTTTATGGCAGTGGTATTTTTCATTATTTTTCTCTGTTCTAATAGTGAAATGTTCCCTCGATAGATTCCCTTCTCTCAATAGTTTCTTCCTACTTTTACAAGACTATGTGAGGAGGTGTATTGGAAAAGGCAGGAGATACCCCGAGGAGATAGGGAATGGTATCAGCAATGGCCCCTTGTCCCAGATAAGTCAGGGATTATAGGGTTAACTCCCAAGGTCTTTGCAAGCCTCGGGAGCACAGCTGTAGGCTGATGAGGCCCCTGGCTATGAAGGGAGGTTAGCACAGGTGCAGATGGGCGTGGCTGATGCTAGAGCCTGCCTAGCAACAGACACCGATTGGCTGGCCTCAGTATAAAGTGGGAGGCAGGAGCTGGAGGAGGATACCTGGGTAGGTGCTGGATGGATGGGTTGCTGGACTGCCTGCCTGAAGGACTGCTGGATGGACTGTGACTGAAGGACTGTTAAAGGACTGGAGAAGGTAAGGTTATTGTGGGGAATAACCATTGGGAATTGTTGTATGGCTGCCACGCCTCTGGAGCCACCAAGTGGAGGAGGCAGTTGTGGCTTAGGCAAGCTGACTGCCTATTGTTTGTTGGTGGGGTTTGTTGGTGCTAGACTTAGGGTAAATTGGAACTAAGCCAGTGATGAGGGCAGTCTGGAGGAGGCTGGCCAGCCAGTGATCCCAAGCAAAGCTGCTGGAAGAGAGGAGGCCCAGTGGGTGAATGAATCTCCTCCCTCTTGCCTATCTCTGAGGCCACTCTGGAGGGGAAACTAGTTAGCCTAGTGTGGGCATTGGGGCCCTTGAGGAGGCCCAGCAGGGAATTTGGCAGAACAGGAGGCAGGCATTGCGTCATTTTCTTTGCCTCTCTTGCTCTATAGACATAGCAATTTGAGAAGGAACTGCCATGACAAAACTGCAAAACAAGAAGGGCTGGTTCAGATTTGGAAAGATGTCACCAGCAATTCCAATGAGATCATCCATGAGCTTACAGTCAATCTCATAGCATCCCATTGCTAATATGGAGGAATCAGAAATGTGAACCAGCATCACCACATGGCTTGTCTACTATACACATGAACCCTCTGTGCTTTGTTGTGGTTTCGAAAAGTGCCATTATGGGACATTCATATATAGACAAATTGTGCAGGATGCCAGCTCATGCACATAGCACTCCATGTGAGCTTGGTGTCAATCCAGTGTGCTTTAGGTCAAGGCAATGGTGTGCTGTTGTGCAAATATGCTAGTTTTTAACTAGCATAACTCTAGATATGTCTAGAGTTTCTGCCTACAATTTAGCAGCCTTGGTTGCACAGGGATCAAGACTGAGGCCGATAGTGCGTGACAAAAATCACCCCAGTGATAAAAGTCACTGTGAGATCAGCAAGATCTCTGACTTTCACCCTGTGCATCTTACAGAATTTGAATGATTTGATTGATTACAGATGGAGATACCTGTGATATGAATGGAAAACATACCATTACTAAAGTTATTTTCCTAACCAAATGACCATTTATCCGTTCCCTGACTTAAAATGTTGTTGTTCAGCAATTCTTGAAAGACAAGTTTAGAGGTGCATAAGTTATCCTTTTTCTATACAGATAGTGCTAAAAGTAAACTCCAATCAAAGGGTGGACAGATAGATATTTGATGGGGTAATCTGTCTAGGATGGGTGGAGTTCATTTGCCCCATCACAAGGCTTGTTTATTTGTTTGCTTGTTTTTCTCTCAATAATTTTGAGGTGGGGTCAGCAATAACCTTGACTTATCTGGAGGAAGCCAAGTTACATTTATCACTCCTCGTACAATAGGTGGATCGTATCCATCTTACTAAATACTTTTCAAAGTTCTTTCCACTACAACCCCCTTGTTTTGTGTCAACCCACCTACTTCTCTGGTGCTGGGCCTCTGCATGCCACAGAAGGCCTCTGGAGACCTATGGAAGCAACTGGACATCACTTTCATGAACCTGGAAGTGACTTTACAGCTGCTTCTGACGGCCTTCTGAGGTCTGCAGAAGCCGTGTGCAGCCTGCAGAAGCCGCAGTTGCATCTGGAGAACTCCAGTTTGGAGCCAACTGGACACAATGGCAGGTGGGACAGCCCAAATCAGGACCCACTGGACATTAGGTCACAACCCACCAAGTGGGTCCTGACCCACAATTTGTGAAACCCTGATACAGAGCATAAGGCAATCATAAGATTCTGAAGAAATCTCTTCTTACTAGTGTGGTGATACTGGAATACTGGGCAAGTGAATTAAAATCTAGCAAGGGCAGTTCACAGCCATCTGCTTGAGTTGTGGATGCAGATATCCATTGTATTTGGTGAGAATGATACCTTGCAAAGCTGGCTGTGTGCATACCCCACCCAGTACTGCCAGAAATTCCATGTGACAACGTCTGGATGAATCTTCTATATTGTGATGGATGGCAAGAAGAAGGTATTTTGCTACAGTATTGATTTTTTCCCCCTCCAAGGTGGGAATAGATACAGATTCACCTTTCAGCCATGTCACAGTAACAAGGCTGTGGATTTGTGCTCAAGAGCTTTCTTGGTTGACTTGGCTGCACTGAAGGGGGAGTCGCAGAGCTAGAATGCCAATCCCATCAATTCTCCTGTTCAAGAGCAGTGTATAAAAGGCTCAAAGGACTTTGAAGAAAAACCAGGGGTTAGGCTGTAGCCATTTAAGAAGTGGGTGTGTTACAAGGTCCACAAAGGATGATTGTCTGGCCCATGCTGGCAGTGGCATAAGGCTGTGCTCAAGAAAGGGAAAAGGTCCCATAACCAAATTTAATCAAAGAGTCCATACTAGTGAAGCAATGGGGTTGTTTAACACAGCACCTGAAGGTCAGGCATATGATCACAACGACAAGAAGGGTGACAGGAAAGCACAACAACAGGAAGAAAAGTGAAGGATGAGTGACCCACTTTTTTATATCTTATTCTCCCATTGACACCTATGGGGTCTTTTGTAATTCCTTGATTGAATTTGGCCATGGAGTTGGTGAGGGCAGCTAATGTTGAAGAACTTTCTTTGATGCCACAAATGACTTTATTTACTTTAAGTTGGAAACTCCCAGGATGTAGCTTTTGTTTACAGTCATGGAATTTTCCAGAAAACCACAAGTGAGGCAAGGCTACTCCTGAGCCAGCCTAGTATGGGATTGGGGGTGGGAGAGTGATTGCTCTTACTATTAAACATGTTTTTCTCTTGTCCTGTGAGATATAAGGCCTTTTGTCATCAGTCCTAGTCCAAAGTCATGGAACTGAGTGGGCTAGTGCTCTCCTGGCCAGCACCCAAAATAGCATATACATGTTACTGTATGCAAATTGGTCACCCATCTTGTGTTCAGAATAGAAGAAATAAAAAGGGTTGTCAGGCAACAATTTTGCAGGGACCTTGGCAAATAGATGGCAAATAGAATTGCATATGATGACCACTAACACTGCTTCAATTTGGTCAAGTTGCTTACATGTGTAATCTCATACCCTTAAAGTTAGTTCATTATAGTGCTACTTTTTGTTTATCTGTCTTCATTTGGTTCCCAGAGGGCAAATGCATGTGAGTGATATGCTACAAGCCAAAGAACAGAGTTAGTCACACATTATGTTATAAATCTGTTCCCCCAAAATGTGTGCGGTATATTAGTTGTAGATTTTGAAATGCTTCTTAATGAAATGGGTTCGCTAATGTAACCCTGTGACAGGAGTTAAGACCATATCATGTTTGTAAGTGATAAAAAAAACTCCTCACTCAGTGGTTGTAGAAGTATACAGTGCAGTTTAGCTCTTGAACTAATGTTGTACAATGGGTAATTCATTCTCTGCTGGTTTAAGCCATTGGAGCTCAATTATAATGTGATATGAATAATGTAAAGAGCAAAGTAATGTAGCGCTTCATTTCCAGCGGCAGTATAACCCAAGTTTAGGTTTAACGTAGATAAAAATGAGTAAAGATGCACAACAGTCAGGCCGCACTACCCCAACTCATTCCCTTCCTCAGCCTAGGCCTGTTCAGTGAATTTGGCAAGCTTGTGTTGCTTCATACAACATGCTCTAATTGCACTTAACATTTTCGCATTTCTTCGGAACGGAAACCATTTCTGTGCGCCGTATGATGAATTAACTGCTCGTTGCCTCAGGGTAAGCACTAAAGAATGTTAAAGCAACGATAAAATGGAGAGCAGTGGAAGATAAGAAGTACTTTATTCACTTTTTTGGCGATGTAGCAGATAACACTTTTGATCCCCTTTTTATCCAACGCTACACATTCGGTGCTGCTTAATGAGGCAAGGCGCTCGGAAGCAAAAGTTGAGGGTTGCGCTTCTCTCAGAACTGTCGGAAGCAGAAGAAAGCCTCTTTTGTTCTCTAGAAAGAGACAGTTCCATTGTACAGCCCATTCATCAGAAGAGTGTTGCCAGGGTGCAACCTGGAGCAGCCACCTATGCCTTTAAGAGACCAGGTGCTAATTGCATGCTTTCTCCTTGCCACTGCTGAGCAAAGGAGGCCAATCTAGCAGCTGCTTTTCCCCCAACGAAGCCTTTGGCACAGGCAGAGTGAGGCATTCAATGGGTTTTGTGTATGTGAAAACAATAGATATGCGGCTGATGACATTCACTCTTCTACGTGCCTCTGCATAGACCTTTGTTGAAGTGAACCAGGCTCTGAGGTGAAGCCTGGTCAGCCACCCTTCATCTTTAATGTCCAGTCTGAATCCATAGTGTGTTGGCACAATGGTGTAGGCCAGTGGTGTCATTCAAATGATTTAGGAACAGGAACTCACTTTTGATTGGCACTTGTCGGGAACCCGGAACCAGCCACGGAGCCCGTTAGGATCCGGAACGCCAGTTCTGGTCCGTTCCCCCTGAATGACATCACTGGTGTAGGCCCTTAAAGGTATCAGCCACTTCTCTGGGTTACAGTTTGGCAATCTTTATCATATGTAATCACCCCACTTCCATAAAACACAAGCTATGTTCTGTAAGAATGCTCTATGTACCTTGTCCCACCCATTCACCCTTGTGTCTGCGGCCTCTGGGCAGCTCCATCAGTGTACTATTCTTCCAGCCAATCATGATGACTGTGACAACACTGTAATGCCAAATAGCCAAATCAGATTTGGCACTGTGACATCACTAGACAAAATGTAGCCAATCTCTAGGAATTTGGTGAATCCGGGGTATTTTAGAAGTAACTGAAACAAATACTTTTCAAAACCACTGCCTTTTTTCTGCAATATAGTCCTAAATATAAATATATCCAAGAATAGCCTTTTGAACCTTGCTAGGAACCTTGACTCTTCCCTGATAACATTTCTTTGCCTGTCTACTGAATGGGATGATGCCTTGAATTAATAGTAAAATGCTTGAACTTTCCATGCTGGTAAGATGGAAAACACAGAAGTCTGGGGAGGTGAGTTCTTGATTACTAACTGAAATCACTGCCAAGTTTGTTTTTGTGTTGTATGCCTATGCCTGTCAAATGGAAAACCTCTCCCCTATATATCTGAAAACTAGCCTGTTTTAGAGGTCATAGAATTTATAAATTTCTGCCACTGGGATGAAAAATGCCAAAGTGAGGATCCTGTACAAACTTAAATCCTGAACAGAATCCTTCTTCTACCACTTTGCCTGCTTAGGGGCAAGAGATCCACAAGACTAAGCCAAAACACTGAATTCATTTTGAAATGTGCATAACTTGCTCTCAAATGTCTTTTTAAAAAAACAGAAAACAAATGCTTGGGCTTCTTAATTTGCTTGCCATTATATATTACAAGTGCCTTTTTCTGCATCCATTAGCAGCTATTCAAATTCTTTCCCTCTGCCTTTTAACAGGTGTGCAAAATAAAAATGTCTCTCTGTGGTTTATGAAAGGAGAGATTTGAGACACGTAGCTCAGTTATAATCGCAGGTACAACAAGTGCCAGAGCCACAGGATATGTAGAGAACTGAGCATTGAACAGGAAGAAAACAGAAGCAAAATATGTGCAGAAACTAACTTAAAAATGAATTCAGGTATGCCCCAGTATCCACTGGGGTCCTGTTCGGGACCCCACCATGGATACCCAAAACCATGGATACTTGGGACGGCTATTCAAAGATAGGGGAACATCAGTGGTTTTGCTGCAACAAGATTAAAAAGAGATTTGTTTAATGTTCCCCTATCTTTACTGTTTTCTACCAATGATGCATTAGAGCAACATCGGTAAAAATGCAATCTCCAGCGCATCATTGGTAGAAAATGGGTTTTTAATAGGTGTTCCAATATCCATGGTATCCATGGATAACTGAAAGTGGATACTGAGTCAGTGGATACAGGGGTACATCTGTATTAAGGATGTTGCACAACTCTTTTATGCACAGCTATGTAATGCCACTAGAAATTCCATTGGAGAGAAGATATTATTGCCATCTTGTTGGATTACATTTTACGGCCACCATGGAAAACAGAATCTCAATGGAGAATTCCTCACTGCCCCCCACCAAATTATAGCAATTAGCAGAATTCAACAAGCAAATTGGGGCCGTTATGTGAGCTCCCCATCAATAGTTATCACCATGATATGGGGACAGGAAAATTAACTATGCTGTAATCGCAATACAGGGACGTGGTGGTGCTGCGGGTTAAACCGCTGCTGCTGGGCTTTCTGACCAGAAGGTTAGGAGTTTGAGACCACGCAATGGAGTGAGCTCCCATTGCTTGTCCCAGCTCCTGCCTACCTAGCAGTTCGAAGGCACATAAAAAATGCAAGTAGATAAATAGGGACCACCTTGGTGGGAAGGTAATGATGTTCCATGCGCTACAATGTATAGTCATGCTGGCCACATGACCACGGAAGCTTGTCCTCAGACAAACGCCGGCTCTACAGGCTTAGAAACAGAGATGAGCACCGCCCCCTACAGTCGGTCACGACTAGACCATTCGGTCGTGGGCAGCCTCTGCCACCATCCTCACTCCGTCCTGGGCCTGAACCTCCCTCCTCACTCAGTTTTTCCTCTATCCTGGCGCCACAGGATACTTACTTCGGATGGCTCCTGGAACTCCTCTGATTGGCACAGGAGCCAAGTGCCTGCCTGCGCTGGCTTTTGTTCCAGCACCTCCTTCATTCTGGCCACAACAAAGACACATTTGCAACAGGAGACTGGCCCATGAGTAGATCGGGCCATTAATTTATCTATGTTTAGAGCGCAATCCTAAACTGGAGTTAGGCCAGCATAAGCTAAGCCAGCAAAGTTTGGCCAGCACAAGAGCCACCATAAAGCGTGTTTGGACTACGCTCGGAGTCAGGGAGGATGGCTCACGTCTGTGTGCTGGCGTCTCTCACTCCAAGAGTGGTCCAAACATACTTTACAGTGTCCCTTGTGCCAGCCAAACTTTGCTGGCTTAGTTTATGCCGGCCTAACTCAATTTAGGATTGTGCCCTCAGTTACTGCAGCTGAATGGGTGAACTGACTCCACTGAAAACCATTATGCAGGAGGTGAAGGAAGCAGATACGAAAACTCTAGCTGTGATGGTATACCTGTCATGGCTCTGTGCTATATCTGTCAAAGCATCACTTACTACTGTACTCATCATGATGAGCATGCATCTGCAAAACAGCCCCCTGGTCAATAGATCAATAAGACTGATGCACAAATAACTGTGTAGATGATTGCTGCCTTTGGTTGGTCTTTCAAAAAATAAAATGGTAACACTGAAAGATAGAATTATAAATATATCTTTCAGCCAGTATTTCAAAAAGGAGCTATTGTCAACTCGCTTCTGTTGAATTATCTTTTAATTGCTAACGTTTACCGAATCTGTCTTCTGTTTGTGGGGAAGGTGACTGTAAGATGAATGGGTTTAAACTGCTTTTGAAAGAAATATTTTTAGATGCTTCTCAGTTTGAGGTAGCTTCTTGTCACTGCTTGGAAACTGTACTAAAGACTTTAAAAGAGTTGTGCTCTCATCTGGGCCAGGATGAACCAAGTACTTTCAGATACTGTTGCATGGACAAAGTTTGACTATTCAGGTGGGATTTAGCAGTATTTTGGATGCTAAGCGTCTTAGAACGATGGTCTGGAGTCATTTCAACCATCTTTTCATGCTTTTGGGAGCTCTCTACACCTGGCATATGCTTTTCATACAGACTGTCCTTTCTCCTGCCAGTTCTATCAAGCAGACAATTTGTTCTAACTTCTGGCACTAACAGAAGATGAAAAGAAGGGAAGTTGAGAGAAAATGATATTTTTGCTACTGGTACAGAATAACTCTTCCGTTAAGCATTAAGGGGTTTTAAGATAAGAGATGCCCATTTCCTCCCCCCCAAAAGATACACAACAATGAATGATCTCTGTGCTCTCCATACCAAGCAATAGCCTTAAATCTTTTCTGCCACATGTATAAAAGCAATTGGGATCTTTGTAGTCCATCTCATAAACCATTCATCCATTTGGGGTATCTGTGTGCTAGGTTTTGCAAGGTGCCTTTCCTTGCCATGTAAACTACTCCTCTTCCTTGTCATCTTGGCCATTCTGAGTGGGCAGAAGAAACAAAGAGGAGACACCTCCACATTGCTTCCGCCCCTGGGAATGGCTACGATAAGGCGCCTTGCAAAACCTAGCACCCTCCCTCCAGGGATGCTACTGTTTGAATGCTGCTGGAACTTCACAACTACTTTCAAAGCATTCTAAAATAATGTAATAGCTGCCAAGTGACCATCATTTGTACATCATTGCTGGCTAATGGTTGTCTGATATGTCTAGACACAAGCATGAGAAAATGGCCTTGTGTGAGCAGGGACTCCAACAGTACAATCCTGTGCATATTTACCCCAAGCAAATTCCATTTATTTCAATGGGACTTACTCCTAGGTAAATGTGTATAGTATTGCAACCTAACAGCCCAAGACTAAGGAACTTTCCAGATCCAATGCATCCCAAATACAATTTTGTGCCCTTAAGAAGGCCTCAATTACTACCCCCCCCCCAGAATATAGTCCACACCCCAATACCATGGCAGAATCAGAATCAGAATGGATAGTTAATTAGGATTGGGCTGTAAATGGATGTTGCTTGCTTGCTTTGTGGGGGAACCGATTCTGCTTTAAAGACCAACATTTGTTGCCTGGATGCTTGTTTGCGTCTCCATATTCAGTGTGCATGTTTGTCAATAGACAGATACTACAAAAACATCATTGGGTTCTGTCACGTCCATGAGGGCCTTGGTGGTGGGGCGGGACATCTTCACACCCTGGGTGGCTTGTCTCAGCTGGCGATTGAGGTGGTCGCTGCGCTTGAACACACGAGCCGTGCAGGTGGTCCTCGAGGTAAGGCCTTTATTTTGGTAAGGGACTTTACATTCATGGGGACAGGGGACAGCTGATGGTGCCTCGTTCCTTCACGGGCACCTCCGAAAGCAGCGGGAGGGTTATGGCACCTCGGCACTTAAGTTGAGCATCGTCGAGGACTTGCTCGTATTGGATCGGGGCCCTTACCGTCCCTTGCTCAAGGGTGCGCTATACCGTCTGTGGGAGCGGGCCCTGGGGCTGCCCCAGGTGGGGTAAGTGAATCAGCTCTTGCGGGACCTGCCGGGATCACCAGGTAGGGCGGCGGCGGCTGCAGCAATCCCCTGCCAATGGGGGAGAGCCTGGGCTGGCGTGCCTGCAGCGCCCTCAGGAGGGGGTCCCAGTCGCTCGAAGGGATGCCCGGGAGTAGGCGGTCAGGAGCACCTCGAAAGGAGGTCGACAGGGGAGGAGGATGGCCAGTCCCCGCGGCCTCCTGGGTAGCTGGATCTCCACCCAGCTCCTGGGAGCGACTGCTCTCCTCCCCTGTCAAGCTCCTTTTGAGCTCGAGCAGGTCGGAAGCTGGCTCCGCCCCTTCCCTTGGGTGTTCCCAGGAGCGATCTCGCGAGATCGCACCTGGGTTGGAGGCTGAGGTTTGGGCCTGTGCTAGGCCCCCACTGCGCATGTGTGTGTCGTTGGAACTTCTCCAGCACCCAGAGCTGTCCTGTTGGCTGGGAGGATGGGCGGCAGGGCCTCCGCGGAGCCCTCCGTCCGGTCCCCTCTTTCCCGGGGTGGGGGTACACCGGGCAGCCTCGGCCCTTAGGGTCCGTGGGCTGCTCGGGCCACCCGTCCCCGGGGAGGAGGGAGGCCGGTCCAGATGGTCCTCCGTGGGCTGCTGCTTGCCCCGCGGCTCGCCCCCTTCCCCCTGGGAAGGCGGGGCAATCGCCGCCTATCCTCGGCATCCCCAGGTCCCGGCGGCCTCGACGGGGCCTCCCCCGGCCGGATTGGCGGTGTCTTCGCCCCCCCGGGGTCTCAGGAAAGTGAGGCTGGTGGGCGGGGAGGGGGCAGGGCGCCCCTCAGGGGCGACAGGTTCCTATAGGCTCACATCTAAAATGAAACTTAATCCCCTAAAGCAGCGATTTTCAACCAGTGTGCCATGACATATTGGTGTGCAGCAGGTGTGCTGCTAGAGTTTGGGGAGGCTCATTTTATTGGTAGGGCCATTGGGGGATGCGAACCCCTCACTAGCAATTCAGTGTGCCTTGTCAAAAAACTGATGGTGTGCCTTGACAATTTTAGCTCCTTCTCAGTGTGCCATGAGATGAAAAAGGTTGACAATCACTGCTCTAATGCTACGTTTGCAACTCCCACCACTCAGGGAAGTGGAGATCATACCCATAATGTTTTCTTCCCATAGTTTTCCTTCCCAAAGGATCTTTTCCAAAGGTTTGGAAAATGAAGATTTCCTGTTCATTAAAGGCAAAATTCAACCAAAACCAAGCTTTTTTTTTTTTTTTTTTTACTTCCATTCATTTCAGCAGGAGAGAATTAATCCAGGTTCATTCTCCCACTAAAAGAGAAGTGTAACTTTGGCCGAATTGTGCCTGGAGTTAGTCTATTCCTCCATCTTTCAAACAGAAGAATGGCCCAGTCAAAGCTGATAGACCCAACCATCTGTTTGTGAAGGGACAAGCTCAGTCTAGGTCCAGAAATGGGAACTGCATATATCAGCTAGGAGGTAGCTGTCGAGGTCCAGAGCTGGAACCTAATAATGCAGAATTTCTTCCCCCATTTAACAAGCCAGCAGAACACCTCTGCTGAAATCCCCTACTTGTGTGTGCAGATCAGGGTCACTGGAAATGTGCTCGGAGATGATAGAAACTGTTTTTGGATACAGACTGGTTCAAAAATTATTTTCTATAAGTGGAGTGGAGTGGATCAAGGACAGGACTTAGGGGCAGTGCTTCATTCTTAGAAAGGGAGACTGAGGGTCTCAAGCCTGTCCAGAGGACAACCCCTCTGAACTATATCTCTTCTGTCTCATTCCTGTTGTGAAAGGAATGTGAGAAAAACATGCTTGGCAATCCATCAGAAGCATTTTATTTGATTTATACATTTCTGGTTTGACCCTAGCCACTCACTCATCATCATGTAAATGTATATGCATTTGAGAAACGTTTGTAAGAGGTTAGGGTTAAAAAAAAGAAAAGAAAATGCCCCTACTAAGACTTCAGAATTTTTTCTGTGTAAAATAGTAATAATAAAGTTAAATGGCTCCCTGTCCCAAAAGGGCTCACAATCTTAAAAAAATGCAGAAAACCACCAGCAACAGCCACTAGAAAAGACACTGTGCAGGGGTGAAGGTGGACAATTGCTCTCCCCCTGCTAAATATAAGAGAAGTACCTCTTGAAAAAGTGCCTCTTGGCCAGTTAGCAGGGGCCTTTAAAACCCTAAATAGTCCACCATTTGGTCCTTTGGGGACTGCTTGCTGCTGTATGAACTTGCTTAAGCCTTTTGTTTGGACACTGAGTCCTTCGTCTCTGTGCTGCCTCTAATGGAGGTATATACGACAGGTTGCAGGTGTAGTCCAATATCTGCGGAACACTCTCCCCAATAACATATTCCAGGCTCTCCTTTTCTCAGTTCTTTCAAATGCCAGTTGAAAAAATTTTCTAATCAGACTGCTGAAATGTAATTGTATTAGAGGAATGAAACTGCAATTGCTGCTGCTTTTATCCTATTTTACTATATTTTGGTACTTTTGGTTTCACTGTTTTCATACTTTCATATTGTGCTTATTTATTTTTAATCATATTTTGTCTACTATAAGTCATCTTGTGCTTGTTTTGGCATGGAAAGTCAGGTTTGAAATTATTAAAATAAATACATGCAATTAGCCAAACAGTGTCGGCGGAATGAAGAAAGTTTGCTTGCTTCTATGTAAGTTTTGGACTAAAATAAGCAACCTCAATATGCTGTGAAATAAAAGATGGCATGTTATCAAAGTCAGATTTGATTCTTTTTATTATAGGGAAAATTATACGCAAAAAAGGTCACCTTCCAATTAAAAAAATATACCACAGTAACAGCATCTCAACTTATATCTAGAATTCCAGTTTAAAGATGGAGATTGATGTCATTTATCAAAGCAGCAAAATGCATCATTTTCTTAATTCCAGGAAAATTACAATACCCTAAAATAATTTGAAAGAGAGGGTTAAGCTTAAAGCAGATAAAAGAAACTTCCAGCTACAAGAAGTTAGAAAACAACCCAAACTGATATTAAATATTGCTCTTCTGTCAGGCTTGTCAACAAGACCTCCATAATTCTTGCAAGAGGGATAAAATGTCGGATACAAAGGTTTATAAATCTCAATTCAATTTTTTCCCCTCTTCAAGCAGATTGATTTATCCGGCTAAGAAGCACCATCTTGGAGTGTTCTTTGTCATCTAGATGCACTGCTTGTTACTGGAATTAACCAACTAGAACTCCTACCTGGGATCACAGCATTGGAACACACATGCACAAAATGTAGTTTGCACTTATTCTTTATATTAGGAGGATTGTCCTGCTTGGTCTGTTGTAGCGTGCTCTACACGGGGCTGCCCATGAAAAGCATTTGGAAACTTTGGTGGAAAATGGGGCAGCCAGTTTGTTAACTGGATCCACAGCATCCCAATTCTTCATGAACTCCATGAAGTACAAATTTGTTTCCAGGCCCACTTGAAAGTGCTGATAATGACCTTTTAGCCCTACAAATTTTGGGACCTGGATATCTGAAGGACTGCTTCTTCCTATGCCTGCCCGCCCAAATGTTTTGGTCATTATCTCAGGTCTTGCTCTTGGTGACCTAGGCTTCAGAAGCATAGCGGACATTCAGCACAGCCAGTTATGGAATGGTATCCACCTTATGGAATCCCATGGAGGCCTAAGTTGACCCTACACTATCCTCTATTTGGAGATACACTCTTAACTCTTAGTAAGTGCTCTCACTATACAGATTTTCACTTCTACATTCTGCACATATTAAGAACATCTCTCTTTATCCATATCAAGATTTTTTCGATATAAGGTTCAGGAATGGCACAAAGGGATGCCCTGCCCACATGACAGTGACTTCCAGAAGCCCTACCAGAGCAGGTAGCAGGTAACCAAAAGGGATAGTTTTTTTTGGGGGGGGGGATAATGGGCAGTTCAGGGTGGTTTGCCAGATGGGCAGGGGTGAAGTAGAGGATCTTGACAACAGTGGCACATAACAGTGGCTGAGATAATATTCCCCTTTCTCGGTCCTGATCCTCCCCTCTGAGTCTGCTCAGAGTTACACCAGTAAAATAGCTGGCATAGGTCCACGGAGACCCCCTCTCGTCCACGGAGAGGCCAGGCAGCCTGTAGAGAGATAGATTACAGCTGAATTCTATCTGGGGCTTGTGCTTCCAGAACTCTAATATTGGCAGTACATGAAAGCCAAGCCACGGTCATGCACTTCTGGGCTGCTTCCACAAATCGGTAGAGGCACCGCACATAAAGCAGTGTTTTCCAGAAGCTCCACCACTCCCAGTAAGCATGGGTGGGGAGGGGGAGGGCTGCAGGTACTGGGGGAGAGGGTGGATCCTAGTGACATTGGTATGCATCAGGATCCTATTCCCCCTTTTTTTACCTGTACCTTCCCTTTTTACTCTTCAGACTTAAGCCCATTATTTTTTTTTTTTAAGAATTTATACTCCGCCTTTCCCATGCTGAAGCAAATGCCTAAGGCAGCTTACATGAGCAGGCTAGTCTAAACCACCATTTTTTCAATGGTTTTTTTTTTTTTTATACATCTACAGTATTCTTGTGATCCGCCAATCCTCAGTCCCAGATGTGGCCTTCACAGTGTGGTTCTCTCCTTTGGCTGCATGCCATCAAGCCTCAGCAGGCAATCGCAAGTCAAGCCTGGACAGGTCCTCAAGGTCATATTCCCTTCTTTGCCGGCTGGCCTCCTCACATATGCCACCGCAGCTCTCACTTGCGGTGTTGCTATACACCACACACACTATTGCTAGTGTAGGTCCATAGACCATAAGGAGGCCTACCTCGAGGTAAGGGAAAATATTTTCCTTACCTTTCCCAAGCCTCCTGATCTCTCTCTCTCTCTCACACACACACACACACACACACAGAGAGAGAGAGAGAGAGAGAGAGAGAGAGACCCCGGATGCAGCCCATGTCTCCTTGGCGGGTGCTGCATTGTCACCAATAGTGTTGGGATAGAATTGGGCTCTAAGAAAAAGTTTAATGAGCTCTCATGGGCTGGTCTCTCATGGGTGGTCTGGGTGCCCCTCCAAAGCATGCCGTGCATGCTCCATCAGTGCTGCTGTGTTCTATGGATTGATGGAAGACAAGATTGGTCCCTTCGGCTTAGTTAAAACAGATGGTCTAAGGAGCAGTGCCAAAGCCTTCCCAGACAAAGTTGGCTTTTGAAGATATATTTGAAGTAAGTAAGAGAGGGGGCATCCCACAAGAGAGCAGAAAGGGAATTATTTTGTTACAGCAAAACAGGAGGAAAAAAAATGTGCCGAATCCTCCATCACATTCAGATCATATCAGTTCAGGAAGCACAGTCTTCACTCTGAATAGGCATACACTTTCTGGCCCTTTTAGAGATCACTGAAGAGGGTATGTTTTCTGATGCTGCCCAAAATCACTGCAAAAAACCATAATCCCTTTCAGCTCACCCCGTTCCTTTGCAAAATTATTTGCAGTTTGAGAAATATTGATGGCACATTAAAATCTACACAGCATCAGGGTTTTCAAGAAGGCATGTCCTGGCGTGGTGCTTTGTGGATTTCAGCAAATACATATATCTAATATGAAGACTTGCAAATGCCCAGTCAATGGCGTGCACTGCAATGACATAATTCCTTGCTTGTGGCATTTCAATTGCTTCCATTGAAAATAATTGTGAAATCAAATGCTGCATTCTGACATCACCGAATGAATCACACATGAGAAACAGACTGCACAGCAAGAGAAAACATACAGCTAGATCTGCTGGGGCTTGATGCCATGATGGTGGGGAAAGACTGAAAGTGATTAAATTCAGCATTCCCTCATTCTTCCTCCTCAGTACTTCCAGTGGCTAATCTTCTATTGGCATGATAGATTTATCAAGACAAGTCCACTTCAGAGCAGAGCAGGGCAGATGCTGTTGTTCCTACTCTCACCACTACACAATATCTGGCTCTCATGTCATTTTGCTAACATCTGTGAAGATGAGCTGTGAGTACCAAGCTATTCCAGTGACATCTGGGTTATTCAAATGATGATGATCCAGAAGCACTGGATGTAAACTGAAATCTTGTCTGGTACCAAATGAAGTTCATCACTCAATTTTATGAACACGAATCACTCAATTTTAAGGTTATTTTGAATTACAGACTTTAGGGGCTATGTCCCCGCTTTTTGCTTTTTTAATATCCTCTATTAATATCCTTAAGCAATTTGGAAATTGCTTAAGAGCATAATCCTAAACTGGAGCTGGGCCGGCATAAGCTAAGTCAGCAAAATTTGGCCAGCACAAGGGCCACAATAAAGCGTGTTTGGACTACTCTTGGAGTCAGGGAGGATGACGTACGTCTGTGTGCTGGCCTTTCTGACTCTGAGAGTGGTTCAAGCATACTTTATGGTGTCCCTTGTGCTGGCCAAATTTTGCTGGCTTAGTTTATGCCAGCCTAACAGTTTAGGATTGCGCCCTAAAATGTGTTCTCTTCTTAGGGCACAATCCTAACCTGGCGTTAGGCCAGCAAAGTTTGGCTGGCACATGAGACACCGTAAAGTATGTTTGGAACAGACATACCTCAGTTCAAGAAAGATGCAGCCAAACTGGAGCAGGTTCAGAGAAGAGCAACAAAGATGATCAGGGGGCTGGAAAACAAGTCCTATGAGGAAAGGTTGAGGGAACTTGGTATGTTTAGCTTGGAGAAGAGAAGACTGAGAGGGGATATGATAGCACTCTTCAAATATGTGAAGCACTGTCATAAGGAAGAAGGGACAAATGTGTTCTACTCTGCCTTTGACAGTAGAACCAGGTCCAATGGGTACAAAATGCAAGAGAGGAGATTCCGGCTGGACATCAGGAAGAATTTCTTAAGAACGTAAGAACAGCCCTGCTGGATCAGGCCAAAGGCCCATCTAGTCCAGCTTCCTGTATCTCACAGCGGCCCACCAGGCGCCCCCGGGAGGCATGAAACAACAAGATGCTTGCATCCTATTGCCACTCCCTTGCACCCGGTACCAGTAGCCCACCACCTTTGTAAGGAGGTTGCACAATCCATCATTGCCTATAGCCCACGATGGACCTTTCCTCCAGAAATCTGTCCAATCCCCTCTTAAAGGCATCAAGACCAGATGCCATCATCACCTCCTGTGGCAAGGAGTTCCACAGATTAACTACCCGGTGGGTAAAAAAGTACCTCCTTTTATCTGTTTTAACTCTCCCAACCCTCAACTTTAGTGGATGCCCCCTGGTTCTGGTGTTTTGAGAGAGGGAAAAGAACATCCCTCTATCGACTTTATCCCTTCCATGCATAATTTTGTATGTCTCAATCATGTCCCCCCTCAGGCGCCTTTTTTCTAGACTGAAGAGCCCCAAACGCTGCAGTCTTTCTTCATAAGGGAGGTGCCCCAGCCCCGTAATCATTTTTGTCGCTCTCTTCTGCACCTTTTCCAACTCCACTATGTCCTTTTTAAGATGCGGCGACCAGAACTGGACACAATATTCCAGGTGTGGCCTTACCATCGATTTGTACAATGGCATGATAATATTGGCTGTTTTATTCTCAACCCCTTTTTTAATGACCCCAAGCATGGAATTGGCCTTCTTAATTGCTGACACACACTGGGTCGATACCTTCATTGAATTGTCCACCAGCACCCTGAGATCTCTCTCCTGAGCTGTCACAGACAGCTCAGAACCCATTAGCCTATAGGTGAAGTTTAGATTTTTTGCCCCAATGTGCATCACTTTACATTTGTCTATGTTGAAACGCATCTGCCATTTGGCTGCCCATTCCCCCAACTTGGAGAGATCCTTCTGGAGCTCTTCACAATCGTTTCTGGTTTTTACCACCCGGAAAAGTTTTGTGTCATCCGCAAACTTGGCCACCTCGCTGCTTATCCCTGTCTCCAGGTCATTTATGAATAAGTTGAAAAGCACCGGCCCCAAAACAGATCCCTGGGGCACTCCGCTTTTCACCTCTCTCCATTCTGAAAATTGCCCATTGACCCCCACTCTCTGTTTCCTGACCCTCAACCAATTCTGGATCCATATGAGGACCTGCCCTCTTATTCCCTGACTGTGAAGTTTCTTCAGCAGTCTTTGGTGGGGGACCGTGTCAAATGCCTTCTGAAAATCCAGGTATATGATATCCATAGCTTCACCCACATCCACGTGCCTGTTGACCTTTTCAAAGAATTCCAAAAGGTTTGTGAGGCAAGACTTACCCTTACAGAAGCCATGCTGACTTTCCTTTAGCAGTACTTGTTCCTCTACGTGTTTTAGGATTTTATCTTTGATGAGGCTTTCCACCATCTTACCCAGAACAGACATTAGGCTGACAGGCCTGTAGTTTCCAGGGTCCCCCCTTCTCCCTTTTTTAAAGATTGGCGTGACATTCGCTATCCTCCAATCCTCTAGTACCGTGGCCGTTTGAAGGGACAGGTTGCATACTCTAGTTAAGAGGTCAGCAACTTCGTTCTTTAGTTCCTTAACTAGCTTTTTGTTACCCGGCGTTGCCCGGGTAACAAAATGATCTTCCAGAGTTTATGAGTTTTGCACCCTTCTCGCCCCCCACGCCGACGGGGGCCGAACCCGGACTCCAACCATGTCGGGAGCGTCACCGGGCTCCTCGGCAACCCCGGAAACTATGGACTCGATGCCAATTTCGGCCGTTTTCGGCCGTCTTCACTTCAGGCCCCCTGCCTCGCCCCCTGCCTTGGCCCTCTGCCTCAGGCCTTGGCGACCCCGGAAACTATGGGTCTGACGCCAATTTCGTCCGTTCTTGACCATTCTCATGCAGGGGGCCCCGTGCACCCCACCCCTGCGGGCGGTAGTGGAGCCTGACCCCTGCAGTTTTTGTCACCGGGCCTCAAGGCATGTGCGCGCCGAGTCTGGTGCCAATCGCTCCAGGCGTTGCAGCGGGTCATGGCGGACATCTTGTTTCGCACCCATTCCCGCCCCCACGCTGAGGGGGGCCTGAACCCAGACTCCCATGGCATCGGGAGCATCGCCACTCACCTCGGCGACTCCGGAAACTACAGATTCAACACCAATTACGGCTGTTTTCAACCGATTTCTGCAGGGCCCTGTGCATACCCCCACCCCCGGGGGGGCTGGGGGCAGTGGTGTCATCTACTCTCTCGCAAGCCGGAACGCGGGCGGGACTTGAGTGATTGACAGACGGTCGACTCACTTCCGGGTTCTTCGCGCGCCCCGCGCGGCTTTCCCTCGCCTCGGAGGGAGCGCCTGCTCGCCAGGGGGGATGGGTGGGGGGCGCGCCGGGTGCCTGGGCGAGCAGGCGCCCCCTCCGAGGCGAGGGAAAGCCGCGCGGGGCGCACGAAGAAACCGAAAGTGAGTCGACCGTCTGTCAATCACTCAAGTCCCGCCCGCTTTCCGGCTTGCGAGAGAGTAGATGACACCACTGGCTGGGGGGGCCTGACCCCCACAGTGTTTGTTGCCACGCGCTTGCCAGGTTTGGTGCGCATCGCTCCAGGCATTCCAGCACAGCATTGCAGACATTTCGTTTTGCACCCCTTCTCGCCCCCCACGCTGAGGGGAGCCTGAACCCGGACTCCAACTGTGTCGGGAGCGTCGCCGCTCGTCTCGGCGACCCCGGGAACTACGGACTCGACGCGGATTTCAGCCATTTTTGACCATTCTCATGTGGAGACCCCCACGTACCCCCACCCCCGGGGGCACTAAGGCGGTCTGCCCCCCCCGCAGTGTTTGTCACCAGGCTGCAAGGTGTATGCATGCCAGGTTTCGTGTCGATCGGTTCAGGCATGCCAGCAGGGCATGGCGGAGGTTGTGTTTCGCACCTGTTCTTGCCCACCATGCCAAGGGGGGGGGCCGAACCCGGACTCCAACAGCGTCGGGAGTGTTGCCACTCGCCCCGGTGAGCCCGGGAACTATGGATTCAATGCCGTTTTCAGCCATTTTCGACCATCTTCTCACGGGAACCCCACGTACCCCAACCCCCAGGGGTGCTAGCGGGGTCTGACCCCCGCAGTGTTTGTCGCCAGGCCGCAAGGCATACGCATGCCATGTCTGGCGCCAATCACTCCAGGTGTCGCAGTGGGGCATGGCGGATGTCTCGTTTCACACCCCTTCTTGCCCCCCATGTCGAGGGGGGAGTTTTGACCGTTTTCATACAGGGGCCCTGGGGCAGCCCACCCCCCCCGGGGCGCTAGGGGGCCTGAACCCCGGAGTGTCCGTCGCCAGGCTGCAAGGCACGCGCATGCCGAGTTTGCTGCGCATCACTCCAGGCGTTCCAGCACGGCATGGCGGACATTGTGTTTCGCACACCTTCTCGCCCCCTACGCTGATGGCGTTGATACCGTTGTCGCTTGTCCCAGCGACCATGGAGACTACGGATTTGATGCCGATTTTGGCCATTTTCGACCATTTTCACACAGGGGCCCCTGTGCACCCCTGCCCCCGGGGGTGCTAGGGGGCCACAACCCCCGCAGTGTTTGTGGCCAGGCCGCTAGGCTTTCGCCTTTGGTGCCAATCGGTCCAGGCGTTCCAGCAGGGCATGGCAGACGTTGTGTTTTGCACCCCTTCTTGCCCTCCACGTTGAGGGGGGTCCGAACCCAGACTCCAGCGGGGTCAGGAGCGTCGCCGCTTGTCCCGGCGCCCCTGGACACTGTGGACTCGATGCCGATTTCAGCCGTTTCCGGCTGTCTTCATGTGGCGACCCCCGCGTACCCCCGCCCCCGGGGGTGCTATGGGGCCCTGACCCCCACAGTGTTTGTGGCCAGGCCGCTAGGCTTCCGCATGCCGAGTTTGGTGCCAGTCGGTCCAGGCATCACAGTGGGGCATGGTGGGCCTTTTGTTTCGCACCCCTTCTTGCCCCCCATGTCGAGGGGGGCCCAAACCCAGACTCCAACTGTGTCGGGAGCATCGCTGCTCATCTCGGCGACCCCGAAAACTACAGAGTCGATGCCAATTTTGGCCATTTTCAGCCATATTCACGTGGGGCCCCCTGTGACCCCCACCCCGAGGGTGCTAGGGGAGGCTGACCCCCGCAGTGTTTGTCGCCAGGCCGCAATGCACATGCGTGCCGGGGTTGGTGCACGTTGCTCCAGGCGTTCCAGCACGGCATGGCGGACTTTTTGTTTTGCACCCCTTCTGGCCCCCCATGCTGAGGGGCCCCCAAACCCGGACTCCAGCGGCATCGGGAGTGTCGCCACTCGTCCCGGCGACCCCGGAAACTACGGACTCGATGCTTCTGCATGCCGCGTGTGGCGCCAATCGGTCCAGGTGTCACAGCGGGGCATGGTGGACGTTGTGTTTCGCACCCCTTCTCGCCCCCCACGTCGAGGGGGGGCTGAACCCGGACTCCGACGGCATCGGGAGCGTTGCCGCTCATCTCAGCAACCCCGGAAACTGCGGATTTGACGCCGATATTGGCCGTTTTTGAGCGTTTTCACTTGGGGACCCCCGCGTACCCCCACCCCCGGGGGCTCTAGGGGGGCCTGACCCCCGCAGTGTTTGTGGTCAGGCCGCTAGGCTTCCGCAAGCCGCGTTTGGCGCCAATCGGTATGGGAGTTCCAGCAGGGCATGGCGGACGTTTTCTTTCGCACCCCTTCTTGCCCCCCACGTCGAGGGGGGGCTGAACCCGGACTCTGACGGCGTCGGGAGCGTCGTCGCTCATCTCGGCGACCCCGGAAACTGCGGATTTGACACCAATTTTGGCCGTTTTTGACCGTTTTCAAGCGGGGACCCCCGCGTACCCCCACCCCCGTGGGCGCTAGGGGGCCCCGACCCCCGCAGTGTTTGTCGCCCAGCCGCAAGGTGTATGCGTGCCGAGTTTCGTGCCCATCGCTCCAGGCGTTGCAGAGCCTATGCGAGACATACATACACACACACATACACACCCAGGCTCTTCTTTATATATATAGATTACTCTTGGGTGTATACCATCTGGGCCTGGTGACTTATTTATATGTAGTTTATCAATTTGATCTAAAACATCTTCTTTATTAACCAGTATCTGATTTAATTCCTTCATTAGGAAGGGCTGTTCGGGCTGTGGTATCTGCCCAAGTTCTTCTGCTGTGAAGACGGATGCAAAGAATTCATTTAATTTCTCTGCAATCTCCAAGTCCCCTTTTATCTCCTCTTTCCCTCCCTCACCATCCAGCAGGCCAACCGCCTCTCTGGCAGGTTTCCTGCTTCTAACATATTTGAAGAAGCTTTTATTATTCCCTTTTATGTTGCTAGCCATGCGTTCCTCAAACGCTTTCTTGGCCTCCCGTATCACCTTCTTACTTGTCTTTTGCCAGAGTTTATGTTCTTTTTTATTCTCCTCACTGGGGCAAGACTTCCATTTACGAAAGGAAGCTTCTTTGCTCTTTACAGCTTTTCTAACTTTGTTTGTCAGCCATGCAGGCACCCTCCTGGACCTTGTCGAACCCTTCTTTCTTTGCGGTATACACTTCCGCTGGGCCTCTACTACTGTTTTTTTAAACAGCCTCCATGCAGCCTGGAGGGATTGGACTCTTTTTACCTTCCCTTTCAATTTCTGTCTAACTAGCTTCCTCATCTGAGGGAAATCTGCCCTTCGAAAGTCAAGGGTTCTTGTGTCAGATTTGCTCTGCACTCTTTCCTGGACATGCATGGCAAAACCAATCGCAGCATGGTCACTGTTCCCCAATGGCTCAGTAACACTTACATCCCTAACTAGGTCCCGAGTACCACACAATATTAAATCCAGAGTCGCCTGTCCTCTGGTCGGCTCCATGACTAGCTGCTCTAAGGCACAGTCATTCAACACATCAAGGAATCCGGTCTCTCTTTCTTGACCAGAGCAGCAGTTGACCCAGTCAATATGAGGATAATTGAAGTCCCCCATGATTACAATCCTGCCTCTCTTGGTCACTGCCCTGATTTGTTTCCTCATTTCAAGGTCACCTTCAAGTTTTTGATCGGGAGGACGATAGCACACCCCCACTATTACATTGCTCTTACGGCCTGGTAGTTTAACCCATAGTGACTCCATGGTGGAGTCCGGCCCACCTTCAGTTTCTACTCTGCTGGATTCTATCCCTTCTTTGATATAGATGGCCACCCCTCCGCCAACACGCCCTTCCCTGTCCCTCCTATAGAGTTTATAGCCTGGGATTACAGTATCCCACTGGTTCTCTGCATTCCACCAGGTTTCCGTTATGCCTACTATATCAATCTTTTCCCTAGCCACCAAACATTCCAATTCCCCCATCTTTGCTCGGAGACTTGGAGCATTCACATAATAACACCTATATACGGGGTTCTCTAAAGAGGGACTGTTTTTTTATCCCTTTTCCCCTCCTCTCCTTTTACTGGACAAACTGTCACTTACACTCAGCTTAGAAGTTCTATTTCCTACTCCTCCATTACTCTTTGGTACTCCTCCACCCTCCTCTTCCCGTAGGGATGAGGAGTTCTGAACCGGACGCCACTCGACTCCTGTCGGCTTTCCCCCAGGGATCAGTTTAAAAGCTGCTCTGCCACCTTTTTAATATTAAGCGCCAGCAGCCGGGTTCCATTTTGGTTCAAGTGAAGCCCATCCCTCTTGTACAGGCCTGGCTTGTCCCAGAATGTCCCCCAGTGCCTTACGAATCTAAACCCTTCGTCCCGACACCACCGTCTCATCCATGCATTGAGACCCCTGATCTCCGCCTGCCTAGCTGGCCCTGCACGTGGAACAGGTAGCACTTCTGAGAACGCTACCTTGGGGGTCCTGGCCTTCAGCGTCCTGCCTAGCAACCTAAATTTGGCTTCCAGGACCTCCCGGCTACATTTCCCCACATCATTGGTGCCAACATGCACCACGACCGCTACCTCCTCCCCAGCACTCCTAACCAGCCTATCTAGACAAGACGTGATGTCCGCAACCTTCGCACCAGGCAGGCAAGTCACCGTGCGGTCCACACATCCGTCGCAGACGCCCCTCTCTATATTCCTAACTATAGAATCGCCCACAACAAGGAGACCGCAACCCCCCACCCGCCGAGGAGCATCCTTAGTGCGACTGGATGCAGGCTCGTTGCTGGAAGAAGGGCCCCCTGCTGGGGGACTGATTCCCTCTGTTCCAAGCTGACGTCCTCCAGCCCTGAGACTCCTTTCCCCAGCAGCTGAGGAGCTGCCCTTCTGAGGGTGGAATGAATCCTGCAAGTCCCTGGATGTCTCACCATGGACCCTCACTGCCTGCCTCTGCTTCTCCAGGTCTACAACCAAGGCCTCTAGGGAGCAGACGCGTTCCCTGAGTGCCTGGAGCTCCTTGCACCGAGGACACACCCATGACTTATGCCCCAGAGGCATATAGTCATACATGTGGCACTCGATGCAAAACACTGGATAGCCCCCGCCCAACTGCTGTCTGTCTGCCTCCATCTCTGTGTTTATTTAGGGATGAGCTGCCCTGCTTCTCAGAGAGAGGGCAGAGTCTGGGGCCCTGGCTTCCTCGCCCTGCTGCTTCACTCACACAGATGCGTAACTCGCTTGTTACCTGGCACTTGGTCTCGGACGAGGCACTTCGTCGCAGGACAGCACTCGCTGCTCGTGTCCCCACTCGCTGGAGCATCTGCTATATATTCTTGATGATAAGAGCGGTTCGACAGTGGAATAGATTGCTAAGGGAGGTGGTAGATTATCCCTTACTAGAGACCTTCAAGCAGAGGCTTGACAGGCAGCTTCTGGAGATGCTCTCGGAGGATTCCCTGCTACAGGCAGGGGGTTGGAATAGATGACCTTGTGGGTACCTTGTGGGTACTATGATTCTTTGATTCTATTACCACTGTCAGAGTCAGAGCGGCCAGCACACAGATGTGCGCCATCCTCCCTGACTCTGAGAGTGGTCCAAATGGGCTTTACGGTGGCCCTTGTGCCAGCCAAACTTTGCTGGCCTAACTGTGCTGGCCTAACTTCAGGTTAGGATTACGCTCTTAGTTGGTCCTTTGTAAAGGCAGAATGATATTGTGCCATTTTCCCTCTATCCAGCACTACAAAGATCTAATCTGAACCATTGTCAGAACTCTTCAGTAAAGAGCTGTGCTGTAAATATGACCCAGCATCTGCCATTTAAAATAAACTTTGCCAACTTTGAACATATTTTAATGGAAAGAGACATGCCTTTGAGTTGCGATAGAAGAACATGGATTTCTTTTCATCTGTCAATTAAAAGACAAGAATGCCCCTGTCTCTATAAAGAAAGAAGAATTGCATGCTCATCTCTCCTGTCAATATAACCTGCCAGACTATTTCTGGTAAAGTGTTAATAGACTCCAGAGGCAGTCTAGCCTATTTGTATCCATGCAGCACAGTGCCTTCTGGAGGTATCAAGGGGTGGGAAGCAATGAGCCAAAAGAAATGTGACAAAGAGAAGAGCTTTAAAACATATTGAAAAGATGCTAATTGTAGCAAAGATGGCATAAAAAATGAAGCAAGACAAATCTAGTGTTGTACTTCTGTGCAGAGAGCAAGGATGGCATATATAGTTTGAAAAAAAAATGTACCCAGAAAAGCCAGATTTGGTGATCACTGGAAATATCTAAGTAAATATCTTAGCCATTTCCACATTTGCAATCACAGCACAATCCTAATCTGCATTGAAACAGGCAAGCCATCTGGCCTGCGCTGTATCCAAGTGCAGGTAAAAACTATGCTGGAGCTCACCATGGGGCAAAGGGAATATTTCCCTTGCCCCAAGGTAAGCCCCAGCCAGGCCGATGGGCCTGCTTGGATCTGCACCTGCTGTTTAGCTGGCACAAATCCGAGTGCCCTGCAGCAGCCTGGATCAGGGCTGTGCAGCTTCCGGAAAGGCTTTTAGTGGTCCGGTTTTCATCGAAAACTGAAAAAAACCCTCTTAAAACCTTTCCAGAGGCTGTAGTAACCCTCTGAAGGGTCTATGGAGCAGCCTTGAGTTGCAAAAGGCTCCAGGTGAGCAGTGGATGGCAGCCGGGGGGGGGCAGGTGGCAGCCTGTGGTCCTGGCCAAGGGTGGTGCATGGGCCAGGGCTGCAACTGCTGTAATGTTCATATGGATAGGTACCCTTGGGGCATCCCTAGAGGGGTGCTGAATGTACAAGCCCCCAGCTCATCTGTCCACCACCCAGATGAGGATTGGAGCGTCCAGTGGAGCAGTGGGCTGAGAGGGTTCTCAGCCCGCTGTTCCACTGGATGCTCCAATCCTCTTCCGACTTGCAGCATCTATAAGCAGGACAGGAGAAGCTGCACACAGCTATCTTTAAGTATAGGGAAGTAGGTTCTTAAGTAAGTTCTTAAGAGGAACCAGGTGGGCAGGAGCAGGTGGTTTGAATTGCCCTCCCCTCTCCTATACTTAAAGACAGCTGTGTGCAGCCCCTCCTGCTTATAAAGAGCACCAGCAGGGGATGCTGCAGCACACAGCATCCCCTATGCCCATTCATTTCAAACAGAGGATGTTTAGATGGAGGCTGCTCAGTGTGTGCTTTGTACATAAAGAGAAGGCAGCTCATTCACCAGGAGGGTTCACCTCCATGGCAGGGTTGTGCATGGCAAGGGCAGGAGTGGGCAATTGATTCAAGTGGCACAGAGGCATGTGCCCTTACATCTTTGCGGAAAACTGATTCCAGACCAAGAAAGTTTTGGAAGCAGAGGACCATGAGTCAGAGAAGTCAAGGAAACAGCCAAGCAACCAGGGCAACCAAGACTGTTTCTATTCCAAAGCCAGATTGAATGGGGTCCGAATAATCAAGGAAGCTCAGGAGCCGAGATACCTGCTCAATTCCCTTGCCCAGAAACAGGAGGGTAGAGATTAGTGGGGAAGTACCTAGTACAGTGGAGCCAAAGGAGGGCTTCTTAAGGAGGGGCTAGCTCTTTGCACTGCTAGCTGCAAACTCAATTATCTGTTCTCCATCCACTATTTCCCACACTACTCAGTGTTGGACACTACCCCCCCCCCCGCATTGTTTTTTTCTGTGTTGGAATAATTCAAGCATTTCATCCTTTAGAGCTTCCTTGATCTTTCTAGTTAACTACCGTGGCATCCTCTTAAGGTCCAATCTATCCAACCAAAGTGGATATTATTGACTAGCATCGTGTATCCTGGATGTCTTCCCATTCAAGTATTGCAAAAATGAGATACTTTCTAAAGTCGTCGTTGTTCATCTCTTTTAATCCTGTACCAGGACAGTTCCAAATACTAAGGGAAATACAAAAAGAAAAAAAGAAATGGAAAAAAAATTCCCCTTTGAAGTGGAAAAGACAAGTAAAGAAAATAACATAGTTTTGGTTTTTTGGACATCTTTAAAACCAAATCAAAAAGAGGTAGCGTCCCAATCAATCGATAAAAGTGTGCACATTTTTGAAACACAAAGCTAGAAAAGTATAAGGGTCAAATTCTGGACATGTACCTTGGCTATCACTGCATTGAAGTGATGGGATCTGATGGGATCTGATCTGATATTAAAGTGATGATCTGATATTAAAGACTTTGTAGTACATATAAAAGTGAACATAAAAGGTGGGGGTAAATGGAGTCAAACTTTCATAACTCAAGACTCTTAACATCGATTATTTTTGAGAGATGGGAAAACAGAAATAAAAAATTCTCTGTGTGGGTGAAACATTGCACGCCAAGATTCAACCTGAGGGATTTTCTCACCGAACTCTGAAAATATGAACAAACACCAGAAGTACTGGCGGTGGTTGTCTAGTAGTGCATTTGGTACTACATTCTGAAAAACTCTGTATGGGAGTCACTACACTGTACGCAATCCTAACCTGGAGTTAGGCTGGCATGGTTAGGCCAGCAAAGTTTGGCTGGCACAAGGGACACTGTAAAGTATGTTTGGACCACTCTTGGAGTCAGAGGCCAGTACATAGATGTGCACCATCCTCCGAGAGTGGTCCAAACACACTTTACGGTGGTTGCCAGCCAAATTTTGCTGGCCTAACTGGGCCGGCCTAACTCCAGGTTGGGATTGTGCTCACATTCTCCTATTTCTCTTTCGTGAGACCTACCAGTAATATTCAGGCATATAAGAAAAGTACTGTATTTAATTAAAAATGCTTCACTGGATGTTTTAACATGTATTTGTTATTGACCTTTGGAGGAACTTCCTAACTCTATGTAATCTGGACACTTTTCCATGCCCTCCCTGCATGTTGCCAAATGGGAATAATTTAGAAAAAGCTGTGCACACAAATTCAATTACAGCAAATTTCAGTGGGATGCTAACTATCTCTAGATTGTTCCCTACAGCTCCCTGAATTTGTGATCTCTGACCTCTTTTGGTGGTGATCCTTGCCAATGAACTGATGTCATGAGGCTAGAAAACACAGGGCTTCCTGATCTAAATATAATAGCTAGAAGTTCTTTTCAGCCATTCTAATTAGAATGAACAGGCTGAACTGTTGAACAGGCAGTGTAGCATCTGAGATCATTCTGTGTGCACATGGCCTATATCAGACATTGAAACAAATGCTTATAAATTGGGGGGGGGGAACCTTGCCACTTTCCCATCTACAAACGTTAATTCTAGCACAATGACTCAAAAAAGCATGAGCTAAGCAAATATGGTATAGACCAACCACAGCCCAGGAGCCACATCCCGCCTGCCACAAGATTTTATCTGGCCTGCAGCAACTTAAAATATTTGACATTTTTTAAATTTTATATCATTTATAAGTGTAAGCATGGCATTATTTCTTCGTAAATGTCACATTTCTCTTTTGTTCTGAATCACAGCATACTGATTACAAAAACTTATTCATTCATTTAAATGCCATTCATTTTGGGTTTTCTTTTCCTGCCCATGAAAATCTGTAAAATATATGATCTGTCCCTCAGACTGAAAAGTCTGGAGATCCCTGGTATAGACCTATGTACTATTGGGCTACATCAGCATTTCCCAAACTGGTGGGTCATGACCCACCAGCATGGGAAGCACTGGCCCTTTAAGGGGAGAGGAATGGGGAAGGGCAGTAACACAATCCCCAGGATCATGCTGCTACCAGAAGGTAGTACTGGAATCCAGCAGGTGTGGGGAGCCCCATAGAAGCCTCTGCATGGCTCCCCAAGCTTCCAATTAGCTAAAAATAGTGATCGGAAACCACTTCTGATTTCAATCATGAAATCGGAAATGGTTTCCAATTGCTATTTTCAGCTAATTGGAGGATTGGGGAGCTGTGCAGAGGCTTCCATGGGGTTCCCCGCACTCCCTAGATGCCAGTACTGCCGGCTGGCAAGGGGAAAAAAAAACCTTTTCTCCTGACAGTAGCACAATTGTGGGGATTGTGTGGCTGCTGCAGTCCTGCCTCCGCAAAGACTTAAGTGGTTCCCTCCTCCAATGGAAGACTTTGGGACCACTGGCTTACAGACATGCAAAAACTGGTGCCTGTGGTGCTAAATAAAGTAGATTTGTTATGCTCCCTGTTCTGGGTTCAGATGGAAGGCTGACTCCAATTTTCCAAACATGTTGCAGTTTACAATGGATAGTCTGTTTTATTTACAACAAATTTTATTTTAATTTACAACGAATAGTCTGTTTCTTTATCAGACAATAAAGAACAGTTGTCTTCTTTACTGTTTACCCCCCTTCACTTAGCTTAGCTTTCATGTTTCCCAGTCTTCTCTGGATTCCTGGGCTTCTGATATAGTGAAAGTAGAAATTTTGCAAATCAAACTGAGCTTGCAAACTGTTTGGGATAGACGTGAATAAATCTGTACATTTAACCAACACAAGCTATTTAATAGATGTTTGCATATTCTAGCAGGCTTCCTTGATGTGCCTCCCAGTCTAAATTTCATACTTGAAGTGTTACATCTGCTGCTGTTTTCACAAATGTGAACCCTTTTTCATTAAAAGAGATTTTCATCGGATTAACCTTCAGCATTCTGAACGTGTCATTTAATCACTGCAGCTATTTTCTCATAATAGAAAAGAGCAAACCTTATGACTGTTGGCTTTATATAAACAAGACCGTACAAACAATGAGAGTGTTGGGCTTACACTGCAGAATCATGCAACCATGTTCTTTTGAAGAAAAAAAAAATCAAGGCTTTGGAAACATTATGGGTAATTTTCAGAATACCTTAACAATTGCAAAAATCAAAAGGTTCAATGTTGGGATGTCAATGGGATTAGCAACTTCCAAAGATTCTACTTATCCATTCAGTATTCCGGCTTTGGGTTCAGTATTAGGTATTTTGTTGTATAAAGAACTTTGAACTAGATTTTTTCCTGTTGGCCCCTTTTTTCTTGTATATTTATTAATTTATTATTGGTAGATTAATGCCCCTGTTTTGTACAGTATATTGTGGATGTTCTTTCCAGCTTTTATGAGTGTGCGTGTGTGTGTGTGTGTGTGTGTGTGTGTGTGCCGTGCATGCATTGGTGCTGCAATTTTCAAGCAGTGTAATATTTATTAATTTACTAGCTTTTTGTTACCCGGCGTTGCCCGGGTAACAAAATGATCTTCCAGAGTTTATGAGTTTTGCACCCTTCTTGCCCCCCACGCCGACGGGGGCCAAACCCGGACTCCAACCACGTCGGGAGCGTCACCGGGCTCCTCGGCAACCCCGGAAACTATGGACTCGATGCCAATTTCGCCCGTTTTCGGCCGTCTCCACTTCAGGCCCCGTGCCTCGCCCCCTGCCTTGGCCCTCTGCCTCAGGCCTCGGCGACCCCGGAAACTATGGGTCTGATGCCGATTTTGTCCGTTCTTGACCGTTCTCATGCAGGGGGCCCCGTGCACCCCACCCCTGCGGGCGGTAGTGGAGCCTGACCCCTGCAGTTTTTGTCACCGGGCCTCAAGGCATGCACGTGCCGAGTCTGGCGCCAATCGCTCCAGGCGTTGCAGCAGGTCATGGCGGACATCTTGTTTCGCACCCATTCCCGCCCCCACGCTGAGGGGGGCCTGAACCCAGACTCCCATGGCATCGGGAGCATCGCCACTCACCTCTGCGACTCCGGAAACTACAGATTCAACACCAATTACGGCTGTTTTCAACCGATTTCTGCAGGGCCCTGTGCATACCCCCACCCCCGGGGGGGCTGGGGGGGCCTGACCCCCACAGTGTTTGTTGCCACGCGCTTGCCAGGTTTGGTGCGCATCGCTCCAGGCCGAACCCGGACTCCAACAGCGTCGGGAGTGTTGCCACTCGCCCCGGTGAGCCCGGGAACTATGGATTCAATGCCGTTTTCAGCCATTTTCGACCATCTTCTCACGGGAACCCCATGTACCCCAACCCCCAGGGGTGCTAGCGGGGTCTGCCCCCCGCAGTGTTTGTCGCCAGGCCACAAGGCATACGCATGCCATGTCTGGCACCAATCACTCCAGGTGTCGCAGTGGGGCATGGCGGATGTCTCGTTTCGCACCCCTTCTTGCCCCCCATGTCGAGGGGGGAGTTTTGACCGTTTTCATACAGGGGCCCTGGGGCAGCCCACCCCCCCCAGGGCGCTAGGGGGCCTGAACCCCGGAGTGTCCGTCGCCAGGCCGCAAGGCACGCACATGCCGCGTTTGCTGCGCATCACTCCAGGCGTTCCAGCACGGCATGGCGGACATTGTGTTTCGCACACCTTCTCACCC
The DNA here is from genome assembly GCA_029204185.1 of Lerista edwardsae. Classification (NCBI taxonomy): domain Eukaryota; kingdom Metazoa; phylum Chordata; class Lepidosauria; order Squamata; family Scincidae; genus Lerista; species Lerista edwardsae. Next base: position 4,663,974 of record JAJKFI010000045.1, read on the forward strand.
CCTACGCTGAGGGGGGGCAGACCCGGACTCTGATGGCGTTGATACCGTTGTCGCTCGTGCCAGCGACCATGGAAACTACGGATTTGATGCCGATTTTGGCCATTTTCGACCATTTTCACACAGGGGCCCCTGTGCACCCCTGCCCCCGGGGGTGCTGGGGGCCACAACCCCCGCAGTGTTTGTGGCCAGGCCGCTAGGCTTCCGCCTTTGGTGCCAATCGGTCCAGGCGTTCCAGCAGGGCATGGCAGACGTTGTGCTTTGCACCGCTTCTTGCCCTCCACGTTGAGGGGGGTCCGAACCCAGACTCCAACGGGGTCAGGAGCGTCGCCGCTTGTCCCGGCGCCCCTGGACACTGTGGACTCGATGCCGATTTCAGCCGTTTCCGGCTGTCTTCATGTGGGGACCCCCGCGTACCCCCGCCCCCGGGGGTGCTACGGGGCCCTGACCCCCGCACTGTTTGTGGCCAGGCCGCGAGGCTTCCGCATGCCCAGTTTGGTGCCAATCGGTCCAGGCATCACAGTGGGGCATGGTGGGCCTTTTGTTTCGCACCCCTTCTCGCCCCCCACGTTGAGGGGGGCCCAAACCCGGACTCCAACTGTGTCGGGAGCATCGCTGCTCATCTCGGCGACCCCGAAAACTATGGAGTCGATGCCAATTTTGGCCATTTTCAGCCATCTTCACGTGGGGCCCCCTGTGACCCCCACCCCGAGGGTGCTAGGGGGGGCTGACCCCCGCAGTGTTTGTCGCCAGGCCGCAATGCACGTGCGTGCCGGGGTTGGTGCACGTTGCTCCAGGCGTTCCAGCATGGCATGGCGGACTTTTTGTTTTGCACCCCTTCTGGCCCCCCATGCTGAGGGGGCCCCAAACCCGGACTCCAGCGGCATCGGGAGTGTTGCCACTCGTCCCGGCTACCCCGGAAACTACGGACTCGATGCTTCTGCATGCCGCGTGTGGTGCCAATCGGTCCAGGTGTCACAGCGGGGCATGGTGGACATTGTGTTTCGCACCCCTTCTCGCCCCCCACGTCGAGGGGGGGCTGAACCCGGACTCCGACGGCATTCGGAGCGTTTCCGCTCATCTCAGCAACCCCGGAAACTGCGGATTTGACGCCGATATTGGCCGTTTTTGAGCGTTTTCACTTGGGGACCCCCGCATACCCCACCCCTGGGGGTCTAGGGGGGCCTGACCCCCGCAGTGTTTGTGGCCAGGCCGCTAGGCTTCTGCATGCCGCGTCTGGCGCCAATCGGTCCGGGAGTTACAGCAGGGCATGGCGGACATTTTCTTTCGCACCCCTTCTTGCCCCCCACGTCGAGGGGGGGCTGATCCCGGACTCCCACAGCGTCGGGAGCGGCACCACTCATCTCGGCGACCCTGGAAACTGGATTTGACACCGATATTGGCCAGTTTTGATCGTTTTCATGTGGGGACCCCCGCGTACCCCCACCCCCAGGGGCGCTAGGGGGCCCCGACTCCCACAGTGTTTGTCGCCAGGCCGCTAGGCTTCCGCATGCCGAGTTTGGCGCCAATCGGTCCAGGCGTCACAGCGGGGCATGGCGGACGTCTTGTTTCGCACCCCTTCTTGCCCCCCACGTCGAGGGGGGGCTGAACCCGGACTCTTATGGCATCAGGAGCGTCGTCGCTCCTCTCGGCGACCCCGGAAACTGTGGATTTGACACCGATTTTGGCCGTTTTTGACCGTTTTCAAGCGGGGACCCCCGCGTACCCCCACCCCCGGGGGCGCTAGGGGGCCCCGACCCCCGCAGTGTTTGTCGCCAGGCCGCAAGGTGTATGCATGCCGAGTTTCGTGCCCATCGCTCCAGGCGTTACGGAGTCTATGCGAGACATACATACATACATACACACACACACACATACATACACACCCAGGCTCTTTTTTATATATATAGATTATTGGTAGATTAATGCCCCTGTTTTGTACAGTATATTGTGGATGTTCTTTCCAGCTTTTATGAGTGTGCGTGTGTGTGTGTGTGTGTGTGTGTGTGTGTGTGCCGTGCATGCATTGGTGCTGCAATTTTCAAGCAGTGTACTGTGGCACATTGATGTGCTGTGTATGGTCCATGGGTGTGCCACAGGAACGTGGGGGGGGGGGGAAGGTCATTTATTCGTAGGACCATTAGCAGATATAAGCCTCCCACCAGCACTGTGCCTTGCCAGTTGTCCAAGAACTCATGGTGTGCCTTGACAATTTTAGCACCTGAGATGAAAAGCGTTGGAAAAAGTATGCATGAGATGAAAAAGGTTGAAAATCACTCTTGAGTTTGTTTTAACCCTCCAGTGCCAGCACCAGATTTACTGGTGACAAATCTCTAATCTGGGCCTCTCATGGCTTTCTCAGTCCCACTCCCCGATCAATGTTCCTTCTATCCCATCCCCACTGTAGAGAACAATTAATGACCTGACCGTAATCTTATCACCGTAATCTTAAAATGGGCATTGGCCAGTCCAGCCACTAGGCATTAAGTGAGGTACTGCTAAAGAATCACAACTAAGCAGGTGGCTTATTTTTACATGTTTATTAGGCATGATAAAGAACCATGCAGTTAGCTTTTTGATTAAGCATTATCAGAACTCTCTGAATTGTCTCTACTCTAATGGCAATGCCATATATACCATGTTCAGACATAAAGGAAGAACCTTGTTCACTAGAAGCAATTATCAATTATTTCTAGCAATGCCTGCAATGTGCAGGTGCTTATGAAACACAGGACAGTCCATGCCTGGCTAAACTCATGTTTGGAGAAATTCAAACAGAATCCTAGTGCTTCAAGCAAGCCATGTAATAAATTTTTACAAGGAAATCCTTTTTATGTCATACCTCTAACCCTGTCACGTTACAGGGCTATCAAAATTTAGCAACTCTAGATGGATTTTGTTACCAGCAGTTATTGCTGTTGTGACTTGGCACTGCGCTTATCTTATACATATTTAACCTTTACATAGAACTGTCATACGTTATGTACAATATATCATGACCATTTGTTTCTACTACTTCTGAAAACACAGTTTTAGGGCACAATCCTAACCTGGAGTTAGGCTGGCACAGTTAAGGCCAGCAAAGTTTGACCAGCACAAGGAACAGTGTAAAATACAGTATGTTTGGACCACTCTCAGAGTCAGAGAGACCAGCACACAGACATGCTCCATCCTTCTTGACTTTGAGAGTTGTCCAAATGCGTTTTACAGTGGCCCTTGTGCCAGCCAAACTTTGTTGGCCTAACTGTGCTGGCCTAACTCCAGGTTAGGATTGTGCCTTTAGACTCTTAACTGCCCAATCTGATGTCCCAACAGTTTTCCTAAATACATGTCACCCAACCAATTGGTAACCAGCAAAAAAACTAGTGGCCAACTTCAAGGCATTCACGCAACTGAAGTTAGAATTAGCTCTGATACATAGAAATGGCAGCTGACTCATACTAACACCTTATTGGTTCCCTGCTGTGTCATAATAACACTTCTTTGGCTCTCGGAACAATCAGTGGTCAGTTTTGAGTTAAGCAAATCTACCAATTGTTTCAAAAGGCAGTTGTGTTTTCCTTTTCTGGTTATTTGGTGATAACATTTGATTGAATACAGAATACAATGCAGTTTGTTTCACTGAGAGTGCAATCCTAAACTGAGTTAGGCCAGCATAAGCTAAACCAGCAATGTTTGGCCAGCACAAGGGCCACCGTACAGTATGTTTGGACCACTTGGAATCAGAGAGGCCAGTGCACAGATGTGAGCCATCCTCCCTGACTCCGAGAGTAGTCCAAAAATGCTTTATGTGCTGGCCAAACTTTGTTGTGCTGGCCAAACTTTGCTGGTTTAGCTTATGCCGGCCTAACTCCAGTTTAGGATTGCGCTCTGAATCTTGCATTATATTACTCATTGAATGATATATAGCATGATTGTATTATTCAAAAATACCAAGATTTTCACAATTTTGGCCAGCAGGGTGTCACCACCCTGAGTGTGTCACCCAATGTGGTCGGCACCCCTGCACCCTCTAGCAATGCCAGTGTCCCTGCCCTTGTTGCTGTGGCAATGCACAGTCTGCCCTGCATATCCCTTGGGATATGGGAGTACTAATTAGCTCTGCTCCAGCACCAGCATTGTTCCCCCAGCCCCACTGCTTGGCCAAGTGGGCAAGATCCCCAGAAAGGCCTTGTTAGAGAGGACAAGATTGCTGTGGGCATTGCCTTGAAAACAAACTTCAGGCAACTGTTCTGCAATGTGACATTTCAACATGATTTGACAGCAGGTCTAAAGTTCTTTCAAATACAGATTTGCCCTTGAGTCATTTCAAAACAGATGAATTCTATTATGTGCATTGCCAAACTTTATCAGTCCTCAGGGAGAAGCTTTGTGAGCATATGGGCCAGATTCTCCATTGCTTCAAGTCCCTTTACTGTTACTTAGATTGATGCAAAGTCAACACAGTAAAGTCAGCTTATCATATGACCTGATCAAAATGGTATTTCCACTTTGCCTGTATTTTGTTTTGTGTTGAAAGATCAGCCTCAAGCAACTACAGAATCAGTTCTCATACAAATGTACAGCATTGCCTATTTAGCTATATAAACTGCTTTGTGAACTACTTTTTGTTTAAAAAGTGATATATAAATATTGTTAATAATAACAATTTAGGGGTGAATAACTAGCACCTAAATCTCTACTGCAACGAGTCAGAGCTGCAGTGAAATAAGTGTCAATTTATAGTAGTTTCTTCTTCCCCAGGAGTGAATTAAGACTTGCTATTCCCAGGTATGGGGACGTGGTGGCACAGCGGATTAATCCGCTGTTGCTGGGCTTTCCGACCGGAAGGTTGGTAGTTCAAGACTGCGTGACGGAGTGAACATTGAACTAAAAAAAATTAAAAAAAATAAAACACCTCACTTCTAAATTCAAACTGTTAACACTCATAGAAGGAGTAAAGCAAGGTCTACAGCTTCCAAGATGGCGGCTCCCAGCTTTCCCAGCTCCCACATGACATCAGGTCATGACCCACCAAGTGGGTCCCAACATACAGTTTGAGAAACACTGCATTAGATCATTAGATTAAGCATGTATAGCTATGGTAGCCAGAGTGTCACCTAGAGATGGTGCCTTCCCTTTCCCTAACACACAGAGAGGATGCAATGTTTCTATCCCCTGTCATTCTTTTTACACTGATCCCTTTGGTGAGCTTTTTCATCTATCTTTTTCTGAGGCAAAGGTGACTCCTTGCTTTAAAAAGCAGTGCTGTATAGGGGTTAGAGTGCCAGAGCAGAATTGGTTGGGTCCTGGATAAAATCTTTACTCAACTGTGAAAGCGTACCCCACAGGAATGTAATGAGAATAAAATGGGGTCATGCATGTCACTTTCTAATGAAATCCAACTAAGGGCCCAATCGCAAAAGACCTATTGCTGGCGATACGTGCGTACTACTGGCTAAAAGTGTGGCAAATATGCCATAAAGCATGCACTGGGGTGGCACTCACTCAGGGCCAAGCCTCAATGCAAAGGGGCAGCCAGCCAGTGCTCCAGCAGCACTTGCCACCAGTAAACCCGTTTGGGGCAGGGGGAGATGGGGAGGGGGAGAAACTGGTCAGGGTGGGAGCTAGCTGCAAGGTGGTGGTGCCCAGCGGTGGCTTTCACTGCCGGATCTTATCCCTGGCAGTGGCTCGGGCTGGTTGACATGGAGCTGCTTGATTCACCACCAGCAAAATAGCCAGTGGTGAGTTGAGGAGCCCCATTGCAGGAGATAGGGCTTTCCCTGGAGGGAGGGGACAAATGTCCCCTTTTCCCAGGTAACTCCAGCAGCTGCCTTGCTGCAGCTAGATGCAGCTGTAGCCTTTTGGCTACCACTGCGCCCGCGACAGCCATGCAGTTCTGGATTGGGCTGCCCATGTAATAAATAATATAGCCAATGATGTCATTCAGGGGGAACGGACCAGAACGGGCATTCCAGATCCTAACAGGCTCAGTGGCTGGTTCTGGGTTCCCGACAAGTGCCAATCAAAAGTGAGTTCCTGTTCCTAAATCATTAGAATGACACCACTGAATATAGCACACAAGTGTGAGCAAATGTGGTGGGATTTCCAATGGCTGCATATTTTAAAATGTTGCACCCTGTTAAGGGCTAGTCATGATTTCTGGAAGACCATTTGCCAACCATAACCTAAGGAGGTGCAGATTCTTACATCACAAGCAAATAAGTGTTTAAACGAAAATAAGTCAAGTATTTGTCAATTTAGGAAAAGGGAATGTGAGATGATGCGGCCAGAGAATTTTTTTAAAAAAATACCCTGGCATGTGTGTGTGTGTGTGTGGGGGGGGGGGAATCAGATTTTTTCTTTAAGATTTATTAATTCACTTGCTGGTTCTTCAACTTCAGTATAGATTCTGAAGAAATCAACAAGTGCTATAAGCATGTATTTTATTTGCTTCTGGAAAAAAATTCTCTCTGTAGCTGCTAATTTGTCAAAAGCAGACAGAATTGTCAATATTTGCAATTAGCCCAAGTGTGTTCTTTCACACGTTGTCTTTTTCCAATAAGTAGTTTTTTTGGTGGTTCTTTTTTTAAACTCTTTCATAAATTACCGTTTTCTTCTTAGTGATAAAATAATGTTCTTTTTCTTATTTATGTAAGACAAGCACACAAAGTAACGTTTTTTCCACGATCCCCTAAAAAGAATCTAACGTAAATTTGGCCAGATTATTAAAGAGGTGCACTTTCAGCCAGGGGAAAGGGGTTTGGTGCTGAATGAAAAGGTTTTGTGGGAAATGACATTTCAAAGGTCTGCTTTTGGAATGGCAAAACAGCATGGTTTGGTAGGGCTATTTGAAAGGCCTATCCCTAGAGACTTATGAACACTGATTTATTCCTGATAGCTTGGGGGGGGGGGGTTGTTCCTGTTGCTAATGGCAATGATTCTATTGATGCTCAACACTGTAACTTCTGGCTTTTTGTATTCCCAGTGGCATAGCCCCAGGTACCATGCTAGAGTGTCACATGAGAGGATGCTACGGGCAGAGCTGCCACCTTCTTCTCTTTCCGGAAGTGAAATAATGATGTTGCTCCCCCAGATTCAGGGACCCCTAATTATGCTGCTAGGTGTCCCACAGGGTTCTGTCCCCCATTCTGTAGAAACATCTATAGAAACATTGGGAGGGGTTATAAAGAGGTTTGGAATTGGATGTGTATGGATGACAATCAAAGCTGGGGAAGCCATGGAGGTCCGCAGTGAACTAGAGGAGGGTTAACATGCTGAAATGAAATCCAGATAAAACAGAAGTGCCACTAGTCAAGAGACCTTAGATACAGATTATGAATGTGGGGTCATTTGGGGACTGAGTAGACATTTTTTCCATTCTACCCCAAATCGGCTGGAGCAAGTGAATTTTTTTAACCTACAGACTGCAGTGCTAAAGGATTAGTAGAGGTAGTTTAGGCCATAGAAGGAAGGGGCAGTACAGTCAAGCGCACAAAGGAATAAGACTTATTAGTCACCCGCACAAGAGAACGGCTGGAATACAATCCATTGCTCCCCTCCTTAAGATGATACAAAAAGGACAATGAATAAAAGTCTCCTTTCCCCCTTAAAACTGTGCTGTCAAGGCTCTGTGAAAAGCCACATAGCATTAGGACCCACCTAAAAGAAGAATTTCATTTTACCAGCTACTCAAGTATTTGTGGCTAAAATGGTGATTAGGCAGCAGTGCTTGCCCCAAGTATCAGGTTGTATAGACCTTGATGCACATAGCCTAATCTGCCTTCTCAGTTTCATGACCCACCAAAAATTGGGTCATGACCCATTGGTGGGCCATGGACCCACAGTTTGGGAACTCATAAATTAAGCTCCAGCCTCCCCAAAGCAATGTTGGATTTGGCGCTGGCCGGCCGGCCTTGCCAATCCAACACAGTTTAGGATTGCACCCTCAATGTATGCTCTCATATCTTTTTCACCATCCCAAAAAGACAATGATATTGGGGCTTTGGTGATACACAAATATATCACAGTTTAATGAGAGTTTGGAGCTTGGTGTATTTGGGACTGAGGTATGGTTACACTTCATCAGTGCCCAAGCATATTCTCTAGTACACACTTGGAGGAAACAACCTCTTCCCTTTCCCACTCCATGAAAGGCCTGGTTTGTTTTGAAGAAATAGATTGTATTCTTAGCTTTGCTAGTTCCCTCTTATATTAGCTTCTTGTCTGTTTTGGTTGCTTGATTTGTAGTATTGATTGCATGTATATATCGTGCCAACCTCAACATGATAAGTTGCATGTTGATCCAGCCAGCAGAGCTCACATCTAATCTCATAACATCAGATAATCAGTGTTCAACTTTATTGGAAACACAACGGGAGCAGCACACAAGTTGTAAATGAAGAGAGCCAAGAACTTGGCGGTAGCAGGATGGCAGATGCAAACCAGAGTGAATGACATGGAATGAGGGGAAATAACAATGCAAGGGTGGGCCTTCCCACCCAAACTTCTTAGAGTTTGGTTGGTTGAGGAGGAGGATTGAGTTGAGTATGAATATTGAGTTGAGTAGAGTGTGGTTGGTAGAATTGTTAGTATGGTTCCAAGGGATTTCCTACTTCCAACTAAACAAGCCTAATCTGAGCAAGGATACAAATTCCATGCAGGGATAAACAATCATAGCCTGGTCATAAATGAAAAGATCTAGGGCCAAATCCTATCCAATTTGCCAACCCTGGTGTAGCCCATCCCAATGGGGTGTGTGCTACATTCTGTGGTGGAGGACAGTCATGAAGTCCTCCTCAAAATAAGGGGACATTTGTTCACTTTCCTCAGGGTTGCATTGCAGCTGCATTGGCACCAGAATATTGGAAAAGATGGGGCCCTTAATCAGTTGCTACAGATTCATCCAGAAAATTCTAAATACAGAGACTAGGGCAATGCACCAAGTAACATAACGCCAAGTTGGTGCAGAATTTGCCTATTTACTATAGACAAATGGCCTTTAGACATTGTTCACTGTCCCTGTTCTTCTGGGCAATCTGAACATTAACGCCTAACCCATTTGCTTACCTATGTCCTAGGTCCTGTAAATTGTATCAGCAATTTCCCATTATTCCTGGGATCTTGGATGATGGGATCTCTTCAGATGTTCTGTGAGCACCAATAGTCTTTGTGTACAAGACTGCTGTTCTTGATTAGTATTGTGCTTGTCTCTTCCTCCTGCTGCCTGTGAACTGTCATACACTTTGCCCACCTCCTGCTTGTTTTTAAGAAATGTCAGGAAGAACAAAAACCTGGGACTTCCTGTTCTTGAGGGAACATGTTACAAATAGGGTGGCATACTTCTGTCTCTCAAACTTCAAATCCTGGAGCTTTCTGTACAACACACATCTTCCGCCCCACCCACCCTGGCCGCAGCAGTTCACTATTCAGAATCTTGCTTGTTTTGGTCTCATTTAGCCTCTGTTTCTACAGGGTGATATGCTTGTACCCCCTGGACCTGCAGCCGTTGGTAAAATATCCACTTCTCCCCACTGCCCATTATTGGGCCATGTACTTGGGGACCTTTAACCTATTTAACGTTGGAAGCTTGCAATTATAACATCTGGATGCCTCATGACCCAAGCCGAGCACTGTTCCTTATGCCAAGATGATATAAATTAGGGCACAGTCCTATCCTGGAATTAGGCTGGCACAGTTAAGCCAGCAAAGTGTGGCTGACACAAGGGACACCATGAGATATGTTTGGACCACTCTTGGAGTCAGAGAGGCCAGCACACAGATGTGCGCCATCCTCCCTGACTTTGAGAGTGGTCCAAATGCGGTTTATGGTGGCCCTTGTGCTGGGCAAACTGTGCTGGCCTAACTGTGCCGGCCTAACTCCAGGTTAGGATTGCGCCCTTAATCATATTGGCGATGTGTGGGGTTTTTTTTTCTCATTTTGCTTGAGGTTCTATTCCATCGTAATACTACATGTCGACTGGTTAAATGAAAGCTTAAGGGATTTCACTAAGTTGGACATGATGGTGAATTTTGAAATTTGTATGTTTTTATTGCCATGGCAATTAGGATCTGAAAATCCCACTTGTAATGAGTCTACCTTTGCTGCATGATTCTCTCAGGCCTATAGTTACGCTAAGACTTGTGCTTAAGTATCCCACTAAACCTATGAATTAAAGTCTTATAGATTTTTGGCTCCTTTGTGTGTGTTTTTACTTGGTGTACACGATCTCCTGTGAGCCTTCTTCAAAAGGATGCATTTTCCCATTAAGAAAATGATAATATTCATTATGGTTGTTCAGCGCTTGCTTTTATTTCCCTTGCTGGCAGAATTTGCAACATTATTCAGGTATAACTTCCTCTCCTGTTTTTGCTTTCCTGAAACTAGATCCAGTTGTAACTCATTAATGTGCTTATTGATTTCAAATTGATGGACTCCATTGATTTTCTTTTCCCCTGAAACCACCTTTGTCATCTGTATTACATTTATAAATGTTACAAAAATCAATAGAAAGGAAGTTTTCAGATGAAATGAGGTGAGCAAGGAGACTTGCAAAGTAGTAATGGGGCTATTCTTTTGTACTGATAGCGGTTCTCTAGCGTGTTGGCAAAGCAATGAAATGTCACCCTGGGGCTGCTCCAGGGACTATTATTTTTAATTATTGTAAAGACTTCTCCTATGCCAAGTGATTAATGGTCTTTATCTTCCTTGCAACAACTCTATAAGATAGGTCATCATGATAATTGCACGTGCTCAGATGGAGACAGAATCCGAGACTTGCCCAGGACCATCCATTAATTCCACGACTGAGCAGCTTATCTACACAGCTCTGTTTGGCCCAAGTCCAACCATTGGACAATGCTGTTTTACCTATTAATTGGGAGCGGGGAAGGGCAAAGTGTAAGATCTTGTGTAAATGCAGTCTACAGAGGGCAGTGAAGCTCTGTGTTTAGGCCCAGATACAAGCTTTAGAGACTAATAATCCTTCACATCAAAGGAGAGAGAAGCATCACAGGACCCCTTATTTTTTTCACCGTATCAGATTACAATCTGAGCCTGTGAAGAATGCTCAGTTTAACCTCTCTTGGCAATACAAGGTTGTGGGAGATTGTGGAAACCTCCAAGTCTTCATGATATCGAGCTGTCCACCACAGCTTTCCAGGAGCAGGAGAAGCCTCAAGCAGTTGTCAGAGACAGAATATGGAGGCTTGCAAGTGCTTTGGTGTTTCCTGGCTGGGAAACAATGCTATCTTTTACATAGCCTGGGATCTTGGAGTTTTTCCAAGCCTTCATAATCTCTGTCTCTTTGACAACTTTGTATGGGCAAAGCCACTGGGGCGGAGTGAAACATTTACAGAAAACAGGTGTATGTTGATGTTGGAAAGCTTCCCCTTTCCCCTGCTTAACTGGTCAACTTTTTCAAGTGGCTTCTCTCATATTTAGCAGGTGGGAGTAACAGTACTTTTCCCACTCTCTCAGTGTGTCTTCTCTAGTGGCTATTTACTGGTATTTTGTCTGCATCTTTTTTAGATTGAGACCCCATTTTGGGACAGGGAGCCATTTAATTATTTGATTTTATCTGTAGACAGCTTTCTGAAACTTTTTTGGTTGAAAAGCATAATATACTGTAAATATTGTTGTTGTTGATGATAATGATACTAGTACTAACAATAGCAACTGTGCACCACCTTGAGAGGCCTGTCTTGCTCTCATGAATCATGCCTTGGCAACATGAATCTGTCATTTCAGTGTGCAAAATGATATTCTATCATTTCAACAAGCAGAACGCAGAATGTTAATTGAGATTACCATAGGACTGAATTGAGCCATTTCCTGATTTGCTACTAGGAATATCTGAAGGCTGCTTTTCACCAAATCATTAAGTGCTTTACAGAGAAAATCGGATAACTAAATAGGCTGGTTTTTGTTCCTTTCTAGTCCAGATCTGTAAACTACATTTATACACAAATAAATAACAATAAATGCCAGGGTGCTTTGGTTCAACTCAGTTGGGCCGTTGCTTCTGTGGCTGCGCTGGTTGCCAGTTTGTTTCTGGGCACAATTCAATGTGCTAGTTTTGACTTCTAAAGCTCTTTATGGCTTGGGTCCAGGGTATCTGAGGGACCGTCTTCCATACAATCCTACCCGTGCTCTCAGGTCATCTGGGGGGCGTGCATTCTGTTGACTGTGCCACCACCAGGTGAACTGAGGGGGATGGCGGCCAGGAATAGGGCGTTCTCGGTGGTGGCTCCATGGTTGTGGAATTCCCTCCTCTTGGAATTAAGAACAGCTCCCTCGCTAGCAATCTTTCGGTGGGGTCTTAAGACCTTTCTTTTTAAGGAAGCATTTAATTGCTGACATGCTGGGCTGGCATTTTAACTTGCATTTTAATCTGTAATTTTTTAATCTGTAATTTTAATGATTGTATTGCCCATTGTGGTCTGTTTTTTTTTTTTAATTATCTGTTATTTTTAAATTTTATTCTGCATTTTTATTTTAAGATGGCTTGGGTCCCCTAACAAAGAGCAGGAAGGAAGGTTATAAATTCATTAAACAAAATCTATATATATAAAGAAGAGCCTGTGTGTGTGTGTGTGTGTGTGTGTGTGTGTGTGTATGTATGTATGTATGTATGTATGTATGTATGTATGTATGTATGT
>JAJKFI010000045.1:4676619-4692913 GCA_029204185.1 Lerista edwardsae
TGTATGTATGTATGTATGTATGTATGTATGTATGTATGTATGTATGTATGTATGTATGTATGTCTCGCATAGGCTCCGCAACGCCTGGAGCGATGGGCACGAAACTCGGTACGCATACACCTTGCGGCCTGGCGACAAACACTGCGGGGGTTGGGCCCCCCTAGCGCCCCCGGGGGTGGGGGTACGCGGGGGTCCCCGCGTGAAAACGGACAAAAACGGCCAAAATCGGCGTCAAATCCACAGTTTCCGGGGTCGCTGAGATGAGCAACGACGCTCCCGATGCCATAAGAGTCCGGGTTCAGCCCCCCCTCGACGTGGGGGGCAAGAAGGGGTGCGAAACAAGACGTCCGCCATGCCCCGCTGTGACGCCTGGACCAATTGGCGCCAAACTCGGCATGCGGAAGCCTAGCGGCCTGGCGACAAACACTGCGGGAGTCGGGCCCCCCTAGCGCCCCTGGGGGTGGGGGTACGCGGGGGTCCCCATGTGAAAACGGTCAAAACTGGCCAATATCGGCGTCAAATCCACAGTTTCCGGGGTCGCCAAGATGAGCGGTGCTGCTCCCGATGCCGTTGGAGTCCGGGATCAGCCTCCCCTCGACGTGGGGGGGCAAGAAGGGGTGCAAAAGAAAACGTCCGCCATGCCCTGCTGGAACTCCCGGACCGATTGGTGCCAAATGCGGCATGCGGAAGCCTAGCGGCCTGGCCACAAACACTGCGGGGGTCGGGGCCCCCTAGAGCCCCCAGGGGTGGGGGTACGCGGGGGTCCCCAAGTGAAAACGCTCAAAAACGGCCAATATCGGCGTCAAATCCGCAGTTTCCGGGGTTGCTGAGATGAGCGGCAACGCTCCCGATGCCGTCGGAGTCCGGGTTCAGCCCCCCCTCGACGTGGGGGGCGAGAAGGGGTGCGAAACACAACATCCACCATGCCCCGCTGTGACACCTGGACCGATTGGCGCCACACGCGGCATGCAGAAGTATCGAGTCCGTAGTTTCCGGGGTCGCCGGGACGAGTGGCGACACTCCCGATTCCGCTGGAGTCCGGGTTTGGGGCCCCCTCAGCATGGGGGGCCAGAAGGGGTGCAAAACAAAAAGTCCGCCATGCCATGCTGGAACGCCTGGAGCAACGTGCACCAACCCCGGCACGCACGTGCATTGCAGCCTGGCGACAAACACTGCGGGGGTCAGCCCCCCTAGCACCCTCGGGGTGGGGGTCACAGGGGGCCCCACGTGAAGATGGCTGAAAATGGCCAAAATTGGCATCGACTCCATAGTTTTCGGGGTTGCCGAGATGAGCAGCGATGCTCCCGACACAGTTGGAGTCTGGGTTTGGTCCCCCCCTCAACGTGGGGGGCGAGAAGGTATGCGAGACAAAAGGCCCACCATGCCCCACTGTGATGCCTGGACCGATTGGCACCAAACTCGGCATGCGGAAGCCTAGCGGCCTGGCCACAAACACTGCGGGGGTCAGGGCCCCGTAGCACCCCCGGGGGCGGGGGTACGCAGGGGTCCCCACATGAAGACAGCCGGAAACGGCTGAAATCGGCGTCGAGTCCACAGTGTCCAGGGGCGCCGGGACAACCGGCGACGCTCCTGACCCCGTTGGAGTCTGGGTTTGGACCCCCCTCAACGTGGAGGGCAAGAAGGGGTGCAAAACACAACGTCTGCCATGCCCTGCTGGAACGCCTGGACCGATTGGCACCAAAGGCGGAAGCCTAGCGGCCTGGCCACAAACACTGCGGGGGTTGTGGCCCCCTAGCACCCCCGGGGGCCCCTGTGTGAAAATGGTCGGAAATGGCCAAAATCGGCATCAAATCCGTAGTTTCCATGGTCGCTGGGACGAGCGACAACGGTATCAACGCCATCAGAGTCTGGGTCTGCCCCCCCCCTCAGCGTAGGGGGCGAGAAGGTGTGCGAAACACAATGTCCGCCATGCCGTGCTGGAACGCCTGGAGTGATGCGCATCAAACTCAGTATGCGCGTGCCTTGCGGCCTGGCGACGGCCACTCCGGGGTTCAGGCCCCCTAGCGCCCCGGGGGGGTGGGCTGCCCCAGGGCCCCTGTATGAAAATGGTCAAAACTCCCCCCTCAACATGGGGGGCAAGAAGGGGTGCGAAACGAGACATCTGCCATGCCCCACTGCGACACCTGGAGTGATTGGCGCCAGACATGGCATGCGTATGCCTTGCGGCCTGGCGACAAACACTGCGGGGGTCAGACCCCGCTAGCACCCCTGGGGGTTGGGGTACATGGGGTTCCCGTGAGAAGATGGTCGAAAATGGCTGAAAACGGCATTGAATCCATAGTTCCCGGGCTCACCGGGGCGAATGGCAACACTCCTGACGCTGTTGGAGTCTGGTTTCGGCCCCCCCTTGGCATGGTGGGCAAGAAGGGGTGCGAAACACAACCTCCGCCATGCCCTGCTGGCATGCCTGAACCGATCGACACGAAACCTGGCATGCATACACCTTGCAGCCTGGTGACAAACACTGCGGGGGGCAGACCGTCTTAGTGCCCCCGGGGTGGGGGTACGTGGGGGTCTCCACATGAGAATGGTCAAAAATGGCTGAAATCCGCGGCGAGTCCGTAGTTCCCGGGGCCGCCGAGACGAGCGGCGACACTCCCGACACAGTTGGAGTCCGGGTTCAGGCTCCCCTCAGCGTGGGGGGCGAGAAGGGGTGCAAAACGAAATGTCTGTCATGCCGTGCTGGAATGCCTGGAGCGATGCGCACCAAACCTGGCAAGCGCGTGGCAACAAACACTGTGGGGGTCAGGCCCCCCCAGCCCCCCCGGGGGTGGGGGTATGCACAGGGCCCTGGAGAAATCGGTTGAAAACAGCCGTAATTGGTGTTGAATCTGTAGTTTCTGGAGTCGCCAAGGTGCGTGGCGATGCTCCCGATGCCATGGGAGTCTGGGTTCAGGCCCCCCTCAGCGTGGGGGCGGGAATGGGTGCGAAACAAGATGTCCGCTATGACCCGCTGCAACGCCTGGAGCGCTTGGAGCCAGACTCGGCACGCACATGCCTTGAGGCCCGGTGACAAAAACTGCAGGGGTCAGGCTCCACTACCGCCCGCAGGGGTGGGGTGCACGGGGCCCCCTGCATGAGAATGGTCAAGAACGGACAAAATCGGCGTCAGACCCATAGTTTCCGGGGTCGCCGAGGCCTGAGGCAGAGGGCCAAGGCAGGGGGCGAGGCAGGGCGCCTGAAGTGAAGACGGCCGAAAACGGGCGAAATTGGCATCGAGTCCATAGTTTCCGGGGTTGCCGAGGAGCCCGGTGACGCTCCCAACGTGGTTGGAGTCCGGGTTCGGCCCCCGTCGGCGTGGGGGGTGAGAAGGGTGCAAAACTCATAAACTCTGGAAGTTCATTTTGTTACCCGGGCAACGCCGGGTAACAAAAAGCTAGTTAATAAATAAAGTACATGTGTTGAAGTCCTTGGGAATTTGGGAACCAGGGTAAGTTGTTGCAATGGCAGTAATGCAGTTCCCAGGATTTGTGCCACTGCCTGAGCTGATTAGGGTGTGTGTGTTTAAACTTACCTTCTGCAGTGCTGGCCTCCGGGGTGTGTGGGAAGTCCACAGAACCCTCTGCAGGACTCTGCATGAGTGAAAAAAAGCAGTCGGAAACAACTTCCGGCTTCTGGTTTCCCCCCTCTTGAGCAGCCCAGCATTATTCCAGGCTGCTTGGATTTGCACCAGCAATGTCACTGGCACAGATCCAAGTAGCCCCACTGAGGTTACTGCTGTGCTACATGGAGTTAAGGAGAAATAATTCCCCTTACTCCGAGTTGCACTGCAGCCACGTCCTACTCCCCTACCTGTTCCAGGAGGCCTGCCTGTTCCCGCTCAGGATAGTCATACTGCCAGATTAGCAGTTGGTTTGCATCGCAGATCCATAGGATTGGTTTATCTGAACATCGAAGGAGATCATGCAACTTTCTGACTTTGCAGAAAAAGTGCTACTTTTTCCAGTGCATTTATGGTCATTAGATGTGGAAATTTAGTTCATAATGTAAATATGCAATTTGCAGAAAGATACCATTTGCTGACAACAAAAATATCAGGCTAATTGCTTGTACAAGATTGTTGGCCCACATAATGGGTGACCCACTTTCTTTCTCTCCGAAACACACACGTTAACCTTACATTCTCCCTCATCACTGTATGTGCAAATGTCTCCTGCAGGAAGGAGCAAAATAACTTGCTTTATAATACATGGCTGCTTTTGTGTGTTTAATATTTTCACTTTTCACCATAGAATCAAGCCACTGAGTTGGAAAATCAGAAGGCCTACTTGGAGCATTACCTTACTGCCCAGTGTGGTTTTTATTAGCAACTTGCAATTGTATAAACCATTACAATATGATTGATGTTGCACAGGGGGACACATTGGAAGACCATCAAAGAAAAAATTGTAAGTCTTTCAAGCTGGACCTTGATATTTCATCTCTAGCTATGAAACAAGCCTACAGACAAAAAATAAATTCGAACTGGGTATCTGTTAAACAATTCATATAAGCCAGGGGGAAAGCATGTTTTTTTTTTTAATCCATAAAGCTGAACTAAAGGATAAATTAAATTAGGACAATGAAACATTGATAAATTCTCATAGAAGGCCTTAATCTGTAAATTGTTGTTAGAGATGTAATCTGAAGATCAATGCCTGATACAGATTTTTATGTGTGAATCCCTCCCTGGATCCCACTAATCTAAACAACTTTCGGCCAGTCTCGAATATCCCATTTCTGGGCAAGATGATTGAGCGGGTGGTGGCGTCACAGCTGCAGAGGGTACTGGAGGAAACGGATTATCTGGACCCATTCCAATCTGGCTTCAGGCTGGGCTTCGGGACAGAGACTGCCTTGGTCGTCTTGGTGGATGACGTACGCCGAGGAATGGACAGGGGGAGTGCGTCCCTGTTAGTCCTGCTGGACCTCTCAGCGGCTTTTGACACCATCGACCATGGTGTCCTTCTGGGTCGGCTGGCTGGGTTGGGGCTTGGAGGCACTGTTCTACAGTGGTTCCGCTCCTTCCTGGTTGACAGATCCCAGAAGGTGGTGCTGGGGGACGCTTGTTCGGCAACCCGACCTCTTAAGTTTGGGGTGTCGCAAGGGTCTATCTTATCCCCATGCTATTTAACATCTACATGAAGCTGCTGGGAGAGGTTATCCGGGGGTTTGGGGTGGGGTGCCATCAATATGCTGATGACACCCAACTTTATCTCTCCTTTCCCCTGATTCTGGGGAGGCAGTTGAGGTCCTGGATCGTTGTCTGGAGGCAGTTGGGGGCTGGATGTGGGCGAACAAGCTGAAATTAAATCCGGATAAGACAGAGGTGCTCTTGGTCTGGAAATCCACAGCTCGGGTATTGGACTATCGCCCTGCCCTGAATGGGGTTGCACTCCCTCTGAAGGAGCAGGTCCGCAGCTTGGGGGTTCTCCTGGATTCACAGCTGCACCTGGAGTCTCAGGTGTCAGCGGTGGCCAGGGGAGCCTTTGCTCAGCTTCGGCTGATCCGCCAGCTGCTGATACCTGAGCTGTGCGGACCTGGCCACAGTGACCCATGCCCTAGTGACATCTAGATAAGATTATTGCAATGTGCTCTACGTGGGGCTGCCTTTGAAGACGGTCCGGAAATTACAACTAGTACAGAATGCGGCTGCTCGGGTGGTTGCTGGGGCACATCGGTTTGACTCTGTCGAGCCATTGCTTCGGCGACGACACTGGCTGCCAATTCTGTTCCGGGCCAAATTCAAAGTGCTGGTTTTGACCTTTAAAGCCCTTTATGGCTCGGGCCCAGGGTATTTGAAGGACCACCTCCTCCCATATAATCCTACCCGTACTCTGAGGTCATCTGGGGGGGCCCTTTTGACTGTGCTGCCACCAGGAGAGGTGAGAGGGGTGGCGGCCAGTAGGAGAGCCTTCTTGGCGGTGCCCCCCCAACTTTGGAATACCCTCCCCTTAGAGTTAAGAACTGCTCCCTCTTTGGTGGCATTTCGGCGGGGGCTGAAGACCTTTTTGTTTCAGCAGGCTTTTAGTTGCTGACAGGCTGGCTGGCTTTTTTTGCATTCTTTTATATCTTTGTACATTTTATGATCCATGGGATTGGCTTGTTGTATGTTTTATTTTTAATATTGTTTTTAATTATTGTTTTTTAATTGATGGAATTATTTTATTGTGTTTTAATTTTGTAATGCCGCCTTGAGTGCCTTCGGGCAGAAAGGCGGGGTAGAAATTTAATAAATAAATAAATAAATAAATTGCTGATTCACTATATTGGAACATGCACACCAGAAGTACCATTCTCTGAAGGGACAAGATTCTGGACAGCTTTTACAGGGGAAGACTGTAATAGATCCCAACATCTGCAGTTGTTCCCAAGACTGGATCCTAAAGGGTTGATTGAATTATCATCCATTGATTGTCATCCATTAACATTTTTATGGATTGTTCATATTACGAAAGCTCTGTCAATAAATAGAAAACATGTCATGGGCAAGTTGGTCTGTATTTTTTGCTATCGTGGTTTATATCTTCATAAACTTTGCATGAATGTCTAGTCACAGGTGATGGAATTACCACTTTGAAAGGCCAAATGGAATATTTCCTCTGCTGATATAGTACAAGCTGCATTACCATTAACCATGTGTCTCTTAGAAGTACAGTCATCAGATAGGGAAACTGTATTCAATTTGAATAATTTGAAATGTCTGGCTAAACATTCATGAGGATGGCATGGTTGATGAGAGCCTTCAGATTCTTCCAGTTTTGCCTCACTAGCTCAACGAATGGCTGATTGCTGGTAAAGCATAGTGGCTAATAGGCTGAGCAATGCATGAAGACTACCTCAGTTTGAATTTGTTTCTGCCATGATTTCCCAACAGGTGACTTTAAGCACAGACTCCTTCTCGGCTTCAGTTCCCCAGCTGCATCAGGAGGATAACACCAGGTGATAACACCTTGCAGGATTGTTGAAAGAGATCCGGATATCAAGGTAATACAAGGGAAACACTTTGCATGCTCCAGATGTTAAACATGGTACAAATGTTAAGTATCATTATGAGATTTTAATGTGGGTAAATGGGAACCTCATGTCTTCACCAATCAGAGCTCATTGCTTCTTCCAGCCCTTTGCTATGCAGCTTTAATTCCTGTGGGTTTCTTGTATCAACTATAATAAGAGTGGAAATCCTTGCCTGGCGTTAGGCCAGCAGAGAAAGGCCAGCAAAGTTTGGCCAGCAAAAGGGACACCGTAAAGTATGTTTAGACCACTCTCAGACTCAGAGAGGCCAGCACATAGAGGTGCACCATCCTCCCTGACTCCAAGAGTGGTCCAAACATATCTTATGGTGGCCCTTGTCCTGGCCAAACTTTGCCGGCCTAACTCCAGGTTAGGATTGCGCCTTGTTTACTGCGCTATTTTACATTCTTTAAGATTGTAAATCATTCTGCAAATTAATACACATCTATAGATTAAGGTGTACACCTCTACAGAAATATTCATACATTTAGATCCAAAGGTCTCTATTGGCTGGCTACTAGTCATGATAATTCTAGGTTCAGAGACATGGTGCAAACAAATACCCATTGTAGGGGAGCAATGATAGAAGATCAGTGTTTTCTTTCCTGCTTGTGGGCTTCTTAGAGTCATCTGGGATCTCTGTGGGAAATGGGATGTTGGACCAGATGGGTCTGTGGCTTGACACTGCAGCAGGGCTCTTCTTATATTTATTTTTTTACCTGTGTATCTTTCAAGTTTCTTGATATGATGTTACCAAAATATTTTTTCAGATAGTCCAAAGGCTTTCCAAGCTCCAAACAAGGAAAGTTATGTTTCTCCAACCTGTACTAAAACTTCCTCCCCTCCCCCCCCCCAAAAAAAAATCATAGCTTGAAAGAATCGAAGGAGAACAATCATCACACCCCTTGCTGAACAGTATTTCATTACACTTCTATGTGCTTGCAAGCTCTGGCTTTTGGTGCAGAAAACGTGATGTAACAAAAGCAGCACGCTTTTAAGTAATCATAGACAACTTTTCAATAAAATAGAAAGTCATTGTTAAAGCCTCACACAAAAGCTGGGTGACGGATGGGATGTCAAAGAATCCATTAGATATTACCTGAAATTTATGTGTATTGCTCTTTAGCAAAATGGATAACTGCTTCAAAATCAATTACTTTTCATTCAATCTCCATGATTAAACTTTGGCCAACTGGTCCAGCTTTATAACGCGCTGGGTTGTAGGTTTTTTTTCCTTTCCTTTTCTCCTTATAGCAGTTTTCCTGCAATTTTAGGAGACTATTATACCCTGTTGTGCTGTGTTGTCCTAGACTACTATCAAAAGGCAGGATAGCTAGGGATAAAAGGTTCTATTTTACTCAAGACTGTGAGGTTTAGGAGAATGGCATGCTGTGTTCATGGGGAGTAAAGTTAAGCGCCTGCATAAATCTTCGAAGGATTGGGAGTACACATTAGAAGCCTGGGAGGCACAGAGGATGGTAGGAGGAAAAGAGAATAAACACCAAAACTTCATAGTTCCCAGTATATATAATGTATCAGGGACAGGAACACAGACCAATATAAAACAAGCCAAGTGTGTAATAAATGTGACATTTTTCTCCGTCAGTAGAGGGATGATTTATATAGAAATACAACATGTGAACAAATATTCTGTTTTGGCTTTAGAGCATATTTACGTGCCTTGGCAAACCTTTGTGTTCCATTTCAACCAAATTGAAATTCTCCCTTCATTTTCATGGAAGATGGACATCGTTCTGAGTGGTATAGCTGTGGTTTCTGCTCATATCCTTTGCTTTGAAATGTCTGGAAACTGCAGCAAATACGTATTCAAACTAGCAATGCTACCACACATTACAGTAACAGTGAATCTGGCCCTTTCGTTGACATGGTAAGAGACTGCAATCCAGAAGTCCTTTCCTATGTTCTTATTTGGGAGTAAGTCCCACTGAAAGCACTGACTTCCTTCTGACTAGGCACGGCCAGGAATCTTTTAATGTATTTTGCTTACTCATCAACTTCTGTTCCTTGGCCATATTGATTCATCTGAGTTTTCAGCTTGCTGAGTCTCAAGGGTTTAGGACGAGTTACAGCATCTTGCCTAAATAGGTCTCATACAGTCTCTTACAAATAATCAGTAAATCAGTTCTGCTCAACTTCTCATGGGCAAACTGGTCTGTATTTGTTATTCCTTTCCACACTACATTTCCTGGGTTCAAGCCAAGGCTGCTTTCCAGGGTACATTGGCAGTATAAAAAGCTTTAGATGACATGGAAGGAGCTTTTACTGTACCTGCAAGATCAGCCCTCCTGGATACTGGACAACAATGACATTGGGTGAAGCTGCAGTGGAGCTTCTCCATATGAGTGCATCTAAATTAAATCAAGAGACATGGGGTAGAGTTGTGTTGCAGTCAGTGTCTGGGTTATGGAAGAATAAGGGTCACACAGGGGCATAGCTAAAGAAGTACAGGGGGTGCAGTGTCACCAGGCAACAAGCTTTAGCTGAGCTTGACGTTAGTGGACAAAATTGTGAAAACCTTGGTATGTATGATTAATACCATCACGTTATATACCATTCAATGTGGAATTTAATGCAGAATGCAATGAAACAAACCAGAGTGTAATATCTTTATCAAATGTTATGGCCAAAAAACTAGAAAAACAAAAAACAAAAATATAACTGTGACATCACTTCCTGTTGTGATGTCACATCCAGGACAACCTTTTGCCCTCTGTGCTGGGCTACACTTTCACTAGCTACGCTCCTGGGGTCACACATGTTATTTTCCCATGTTTTCTTTTGTTTCAAGCAGCAGCCCAGGCATGTGATCCAAGCTGCAGTAGAGGTGGGTTTTAACACTTTGCTTGTGCTATGGTCCCAATTCAGATCGTGGTCCACCCATGTGCTACTTACCTTAGGAAAAACATTTCAATGTTTCCTTCCATTTCAATGGAAGTGCTTTTCTCCACTATAAATATTGCATGGTGGGGGATGCACAATTCAGATCAGCAGTGAAGGCAGTGTTAAAGCCCCCATCGTGCTGCAGTCCCAGCTGAGTTTGCACACACCCTATTGCACTTTTTTTTTTTTAAAAAAAGGGAAATATGCTATGTCAATAGACATCTTTAAAACAAAATGTGCTTTGATCGTAAGTAGAAGGCCCCTCAAGAAGGCCACATGCCCATTCACTATCTCCCCCATTGTATCAACATGATGTTTCCCCTGCACTATAGTTGTTTATGGTATGGTCTCTTTATTCCTGCCTGCAGATCTAGTAACCATCATTCGTTCCTTTCTAACTTTGCAAATTGATAAATAACTTTATAGTATCTTACAATTTTGCAAAAGATCTAACGTCTTCTTAAGATCGGGCTCCTATCTGTTCCTTTTACTCAGAACATTATAAAAGGTGCAAAACACTTCACAATTCATCTTCCACTGACACAGTACTCTCTCTCCAATCTCCAATCCTGGCCAGGTTGTCAGAAGCATCATAAAATAGAGCTAAGCCACAGTAAGGTAACATAGAAGTTGAAACAGCTGCTTGGTCTTGCCTAGCTGATTCAGGCCAAATTCTAACTAAATTTCCAGCACTGACAAAGTTGGATGGGGTATGTGCTGCATCCTGCAGTTGTGGGGGACAGCCACAGAGGCCTCCAAGGAAAAGGAATGTTTGCTCCCTTGCCTCAGAGTTGTGTTGCCCTGACCCCAGTGCTGGAAAGTTGGTTAGGATTGCTCCCTCAGGTCCATGTTGATCAGGAAAACAAATGGATAGTGTCCTGAAACCTCCCAAAGAGATAATGAGCATGAAACAGCATTCACAAACAGTGAACAGTGGCAGAGGCGGATCTAAGGGGGGGCAAATCTGTAAGTTTTGCAAGAAGCCTTACCTTGCAGTGGAAATTACTCCTCTCCTGCACTGTTCTAGCCAATCCTCACAGGGAACAGCAACATCTTGGCATTGCTTACTGGCTACAGCAGCAAGGGAGAGGAGGGATTAACATGACAGGGTAAGGCTTCTTGCAACACTTAGAGCTTTGCCCTCCCTGTAGATCCGCCTCTGAACAGTGGTATTCCTGGGGGAGTGGCGCCCAGGGGCACACCTCCAGGGCTGTGTCCCTTCACCTGGAGGTGCTGCTCCTATGCCTGCTGCCCCCTTGAGGTATTCTGAGGGCTAGAGAGGCCATACGCAGCCTCCCTGGCCCTCAGTAGGTTGAAAATTATCACTTCTGGTTTCTAGCAGTAGTGATTATTTTGAGCCCGCAGAATACCTTCCCAGCCCTCAGGCTTATGGAAGCCGAAAGCCGTTACTTGAGGTAAAAAAAAAAAAAAGGCGGAGGGAGTGGTGATGGGGGGTGTGCCACAGAGGGCCAGAAGGGAGCCATTTTGCCTGCCTGTTACCCTGGGGCATTTGCTCCCTTGACCCTGAACACAGTGAAACTTGCACCTGAGTAAGCAGATAGAAATGCACTGTCGTGACATTCATAAAGTGAAAAGCCAGCCACCCAGCCAGCCAGCTGGAGTTATAAAAATGGATAATATCTTTGTTCAATCAAAATTGTTCCACAACTGCACCATAAGGAAGGAACTGCTCCACCATCGACGCCATGCTTCCCTTCTCTTTCAAAAACAGGGTCTAAGTAACTGCAGATACTGTATGCCCTTGCTTTGTTAGAAAGGATAATTAAAACTGCCAGCCGCCTTTACCATTTTCTGTATAAGCAAGAGGAGGTAAGCGGGCAGAAAAAACAAGCTTGAAAAGAATCAGGATTTCCTGCACTCAGGCTGACCTGCTTAATATGACATTGGTAGTAAAAACTGTTATTACCTATATATCCTGCAAATCAATCTACTCTGTACACATGTTGTGGAGACTATTGAGTGACTGTCAAATCCCTCAGCCATGAGAAGACTGAATAGTAGCTTTTAGTGTGTCTGTCATTTCCACTGGGATCCTGCCTGTCAAAAGAACACCACCTGAAGAAAAGCTCAGTGTGTCACCGCTTAAAAGGATGGTGCCGTACTGAGAGAGCCGGGAAAGTTCACAAGTCAAGAAGCTAAACAGAGCTCCCTCTTTAGCACTCTGATGGAGGAAGTCAGACCTAATAGTTTGAGGCCAAGCAGTAGTTTCCAACATTTTTGCATCTTTTGTTGTCTTTATTGAAAAGAACACTGCCAATTCTAAAACTGGACTGGAAGCCCCCCTTTTATTTTTCTGAATTCCATGTTCATTACCTGTTGGCAGGGCAGCTGGAACTGTGGCAGGATGACTACTTGTAAGGATGTCACAGAACTCTGAGGAAGAACGTCACCCCGTTTTTGTTTCTTCCACCACAGTTTTGTTGAATGTCTTCTTCGTTCTGGGTTTTTAGATGAATAGAATTCCATTTCCAATCCCTCCTGAAATACAGAGACTTGAAACGGCAGGACTGAAAATTCAGCTTAGTGAAGAGCACTGTCGGTATTATAATAGTGTCATGAGAGAGGTTTTCCATTCATTGGTGGACATGGGTAGAGCCAGTCATATCTCAATGAAAAGCAGGGCCTACATTTCTCATCTGGCTTGGGCCTATATCCAGCTCTACACAGCCCTGCCGATAGAAAGTGGGTCCCAGTGCTAAAATGTTTGAGAACCACTGAGCTAATGTTTAAGTTGATTAATCTACTGATTTAGGTTGCTTCACGTGTGCAGGCCTAGTTAGCTCTTATATTATCAGCTAGTTCATTGGCTGAGATCTCCCTCTTCACACAGGATTTCTCGAGGCAGAGCTACATGGAGCCAACAGCCAGATGATCCAGTGCAAAAATATTGATAGGTCCTGCTTTCCAAGTTTATTTTTAACAGAGGTAACCCAAAACGCACCCAAGTTTTCTCCGAATGGCAAGATGAAAAATGATACGATGAAATATTGAATAACTAGCCAAGGATGTACTGTACCGTGAATTTCTAGTGCTGACTTCTGCTGTATCTTAGAGTTTCTCCAGTGATGCTATTTCCGTTCTCAAGGAACAGAAAATAAAGCCACAGCTCCAGCTCAGATTTGCTCAGCATTATATTATTTTCATGATGGATAACTTTACACATAAATATTAAAATAAAGTTGTCACCTGCTTTATGCAGTGCCTGTGGAAGATCTCTCTGTAAGAGCTTTAGGGAAAAAAACTGTAATGCATTTGTCTTTGTAATCATATTTCCATGATGGATGATCAGCTCTGATTTCCTTTAAAATGTTTTAAAACTCAGAAGTATAAAAAAAACCCCAATATAACAAAATGTGCAGATAAGGAAATGATGGACTGTTTCCTAGTTATTCAGCGACTATGCCTTCAAACACAGGGGAGGAAGGTGTTGATAATGTAAGAGATTTCTCGGTGTTCAATCAAAGACAACACAGCATAGAAACTCTAGTGGCTTAAAGCAGCATAAAACAACATAGTGTTCCTCTCTGATTGCTAGTCTCAGTATTGGTTCTAAATATATGAAGGAAACACTGCATAACGTCATCTACCCCCTTCTCAGTTTCAAAAAAAAGTAGAACACACAAAACAGGCGTCTTGTCTCCTAGGAATTTCTGTACTGTACAGTACTATTATATCACCCTGTCATTTCAGTCTGACCTGATGCATGCAATGCTAGAGCTACACTGGGCAAGCATAATTGTTCCTTCTCCTAGGGCAGAGGTCCCCAATCTGTGAGGCATGGCTCCCAGGGATGGTGTGACAAATGCACAGGAGTGTCATGGAAAGCCTTTTGGCCGAAAGCAAAAGTACAACATGATGCTACAGTGGCAGGAGTCTCACTGAGCTGAGCAGTGATTTTCATGCACTTGAAAAAGACTACCCACCCTATGCCTCTTACTGTTTGCTATATCCGAACCCACAAGTTACTGGTGATTATGTCATTCCCAGTTACTTCTGGGAGCCATACACTGCATTTGAAGTGCAGGGGTGACACGGACTAGGGCACAACCTTAACCTGGAGTTAGGCTGGCACAGTTAGGTCAGCACAGTTTGGCTGGCACAAGGGACACTGTAAAGTACGTTTGGACCACTCTCAGAGTCAGAGGCCGGCACACAGATGTACCCCATCCTCCCTGACTCCAAGAGAGGTCCAAACATATCTCACAGTGGCACTTGTGTCAGCTAAACGTTTGCTGGCCTAACTGTGCCAGCCTGACTGCAGATTAGGATTGCACCCTAGGGAACTTTGGGAAACACTGTCCTAGGAACACTTTATCTTCCAAGGAAGCAAAAAACCACCTGTCATTCCCAGTGAATTTCATATAGGGAAGAATTTTTAAAAGCCCTGAGCAGAGCCCAGAAACCAAGAGGCAGCTAGTGCAGTTTTCAAAAGAATTGGTTCAATATGGTCCCTCCTCCTCATCCTGCATTTGACTCCAGATGCTGTTTCCAAAGACAGCCTTAAATATTTAAAAAATATTGCCTGACAATTTAAATATTGTCAAATTAAAACAGATAAAGCATTTGCCGTTAACAATAAGCAATATACTAGTGCTGGAAGGAAGACGTTAAGACTGGTGCAGCTATTTAAAGGAGACCATTTTCTTCTGGATGCTCTAGTGCACTGGTTGTTCTTCTGTACATTTAGAATTTTAAAGAACAAGGAGAAACCAGGTCTAGTGATGAAAAGTCTTCAAAAATTCAGTCCAGATGAAATCTGGCTGCATTACTGGTTGTCTAGAAAATAAATTGAGATTCCAGATTAGATTTGGACGGGTTAAGCCTGTGGGTAGAGATGCTTCTGTTCAGATGCTTCTCGACTCTGGATGACGCAATAAGACAATCACAGCAGTGTCTAAAAGTGGCATTCTTGCTCCAGCCCTCACAGCACAAATGGGGCTCCTACTGGTCATTACATACAGGGGATTGATGACTGGAAGGCCTCCATTCACATTGTGTCCCAGAATGTGGACAAGATGTGAATCACATTTCCCATGGTAACAACGCTGTCTAGAAACATAGAGCATGCACAGGAGCAAATCAGAAAACCATAACATTGCAAGTATAAGCCTCCTATCCATCTCCACCATCTTCAGTACATGCCACAAGTTTGAGCTGGCTGTTATATATATGTATGTATGTATGTATGTATGTATGTATGTATGTATGTATGTATGTATGTATGTATGTTTATTCATTATTATTATTATTATTATTATTTATTTATTTAATTTATATCCCACCTTTATGCCCGAAGGCACTCAAGGCAGCATTACAACAATATAATAAAATACAAAATTTAAGATTAAAAACAATTTAAAAACAATATTAAAACAATACAAAAAACAAAATTAAAACAAAACAATAGACTTTAAAAACAACCAGTCCAGTGGATCATAAGATATAAAAATATAAAAGTATAACCAGCCAGCCAGCCAGCCTGTCAACAGTTAAAAGCTGTTAAAATATACATGTGTATGTATGTATGTATGTATGTATGTATGTATGTATGTATGTATGTCCCAAACAAGCAAACTAGAGTTAGCGCTAACCAGGAATTGCTTGCAAACCATGATGGGCAGCCCAGTCTGACCGGGGGCTTACAGCAGTGGATCTCATGGGTCCCTGCTACTAGCAAGTCCCAGTCTGGCATCGCAAAAGGCACAGTGCTATCATGTACTATGGGACTGCTGGAGCAAATGGCTGGAGGCCCCACATGCACACCAACAGCTCACTTAGGATGCATTGGAGTAGGTAGGTCACAGCAGGGGCAGTTGATGGCAGCAGCATCCTGGGACTTCCTGGCACCCAGAGCAGGACAATGCAGTGACATGGAGACATCACCTCCATGCATAATTGCATCAACCCCGATGCCTGCCCCTGAAACCCCCACTTCCAGAATGGCTCCATTTCAGAGCCAAATGAAGGCAAGAGAGGGCAGGTGCGGCCAACTTTGAAGTGCTTGCTATTTTAAGTGATGAGTGCTATACACCCTCCCACAGAGAGCCAGGGAAACACCTAGAGTGCTGCAGAGGGGAGAAACTGACTCAAGTCACCCATGCACGATACTGGCCTCTGGGCTACCCCCCTGCAGCCTAGAACCTGGGGTTTGTAGGTCATCCCACCAGCCACCAGCCTTGTATGCCACTGGTTTATGGGCAGTCTGGGGGAAGAGTAAGGTGGACCCCAGTAGCAGTCATGCATGCCAGGATCCTAACCCCCTTTTCCTGTAAGTAAAACATATTTTACTTCTCTCTCCTGGGCTGTCTGGTCACACACACACACACACACACACACACACACACACACACACACACAC
>JAJKFI010000045.1:4701647-4713962 GCA_029204185.1 Lerista edwardsae
TGATTGATTGATTGATTGATTGATTGATTGATTGATTGATTGATTGAACTCCCCCTTAGGGCTACAATCCTATACTTTGTCTAGGGCAGTGTGTTTTTCACAAGGATTTCGTGGCTCCCCTGGCTGGTTTCACAGCTCCCCAGGGAGTCAGGGCTCACAGTTTCTGACCCACTGGATAAGTGTAATGGAGTTGGAACCATACCTCAGTAAAAGAGCATTCACTCTGCTTGCTGAAGATCTTGGGTTTAATGCCCAATTTCTCCAGGCAGGTTGGGAAAGACACATGTCTGAAATCCTATGCACTATGGTAAACGAGATGTCTGAACAGTGTAAGCAGTCCTATGTAATATTCAAATTAAGTTTGGAATTCCAAAACTGTGTGCCTTGACAGAATGCTTGTTTGCTGCATGGCTGTGGCCACAGCGCAGTTCAGGCAGTGGCCTTCTTGCCCAGCCCCAGCCCCTGCAGGAGCCACATAATGCAGAATCCATCCTCAGCCTTTTCTCTGCGGTCTCTGCACTGAGCTTGGAGCCCAGGCAATGTTGTGTGCATCCCACCATCCTAGGGACAGCCTGAGATGAACTGGCTGCCCTTGGGGGTTAGGTAGGACTTTGTGGCTTTCTGCCCCTATTGGCTCATGGTGTGTGTGGGGGTTCCATCTCCCCTAGACTTTCTCAGCGGGTGAGGTGTTAGCTTCACCAATTTGGTTACTTCTGGCAGAAATAGTGCAGGACTGGTAGAAGGAATAGGGACCTTGTGTGCACCTGAAGGCATGCAAGGGCCAGAGGGGAAGTCAGTACTAATTCCAAGAGGGCAACTGGCTTAGGGTTGCTGGCTGGTCTGAATGGCAAAGTCCATCCTAAAGACTTTCTGGCATGGGATGAGCTGGGTCATTTGGTTGCCTCGACCCCTTTCCAGGGGTTGGTGGTTAGCATCAGAATTTGACAAGAGCTGAGCTCTGGTGCCTGCACTAAAGGGGAAGGAGTTTGGTAGGTGGGATCTGTTGTAGCATTCAAACCTCCAGTATTAATAAAGTGGCCCTGCATTATACGAGATACTACCTTGATTCATGTCTAGGGTAGAGGCAAAGAAAAGTTTTGGTTCCTAAGCATCCTGAACATCTATTAGGTTGCCTTCTTCATTGCTGTGTGATTTACAGCTGTGAACCTGCCACCTTCCTTAGCTTCCCCTGGAAGAAAGAACATCTGTTCTATCTCAGCACTGAGTATGACTGATGCAGTCAGTCCCGAGAGATGCAATAGACTTGTCTGCTTATAGGCCAAGTGCCTCCTTGAGACAAACTGCCAGGTAAGAGAAGAGACTGCGAGAATAACATCTGCACAAAGAGAAGGTCAGTGTAATATCTCATCTGTCTAATCTTATTTTAACATCTACTTAAGCTTAAGTTTACTTTACAAGTAGTTTTAACATAAAGTTAGAACTTGATCTAGCTCGAGGAAGGCAATTTAAGGATCTAGTAGGACATAGGGCATAGCAGTGAGGTAGGAAATATATATATATATATATATAAAATATAAGAACATAAGAACATAAGAAGAGCCATGCTGGATCAGGCCAAGGGCCCATCTAGTCCAGCTTCCTGAATCTCACAGCGGCCCACCCCAGGTGCCCCAGGGAGGCAGGAGACAACAAGATGCTTGCATCCTGTTGCCACTCCCTTACACCCGGTACCTGTAGCCCACCACCTTTGTAAGGAGGTTGCACAATCCATCATTGCCTATAGCCCACAATGGATCTTTCCTCCAGAAATCGGTCTAATCCTCTCTTAAAGACATCAAGACCAGATGCCATCACCACCTCCTGTGGCAAGGAGTTCCACAGATTAACTACCCGCTGGGTAAAAAAGTACTTCCTTTTATCTGTTTTAACTCTCCCAACCCTCAGTTTTAGCGGATGCCCCCTGGTTCTGGTGTTGTGAGAGAGGGAAAAGAACATCCCTCTATCAACTCTATCCCTTCCATGCATAATTTTGTATGTCTCAATCATGTCCCCCCTCAGGCGCCTTTTTTCTAGACTGAAGAGCCCCAAACGCTGCAGTCTTTCTTCATAAGGGAGGTGCCCCAGCCCCGTAATCATTTTTGTCGCTCTCTTCTGCACCTTTTCCAACTCCACTATGTCCTTTTTGAGATGCGGCGACCAGAACTGGACACAATATTCCAGGTGCGGCCTTACCATTGCTTTGTACAATGGCATGATAATATTGGCTGTTTTATTCTCAACCCCTTTTTTAATTACCCCGAGCATGGAATTGGCTTTCTTAATTGCTGCCGCACACTGGGTCGATACCTTCATGGAATTGTCCACCAGCACCCCAAGATCTCTCTCCTGAGCTGTCACAGACAGCTCAGAACCCATTAGCCTATAGGTGAAGTTTTGGTTTTTGGCCCCAATGTGCATCACTTTACATTTGTTTACGTTGAAACGCATCTGCCATTTGGCTGCCCATTCCCCCAACTTGGAGAGATCCTTCTGGAGCTCTTCACAATCCTCTCTGGTTTTCACCACCCGGAAAAGTTTTGTGTCATCTGCAAACTTGGCCACCTCGCTGCTTATCCCTGTCTCTAAGTCATTTATGAATAAGTTGAAAAGCACGGGCCCCAAGACAGATCCCTGGGGCACTCCACTTTTCACCTCTCTCCATTCTGAAAATTGCCCATTTACCCCCACTCTCTGTTTCCTGGCCCTCAACCAATTCTGGATCCATAAGAGGACCTGCCCTCTTATTCCCTGATTGTGAAGTTTCTTCAGCAGCCTTTGGTGGGGGACCGTGTCAAACGCCTTCTGAAAATCCAGGTATATGATATCCACAGGTTCACCCACATCCACGTGCCTGTTGACCTTTTCAAAGAATTCCAAAAGGTTTGTGAGGCAAGACTTACCCTTACAGAAGCCATGCTGACTTTCTTTTAGCAGTACTTGTTCCTCTATGTGTTTTAGGATTTTATCTTTGATAAGGCTTTCCACCATCTTACCCGGAACAGACGTTAGGCTGACCGGCCTGTAGTTTCCAGGGTCCCCCCTTCTCCCTTTTTTAAAGATTGGCGTGACATTGGCTATCCTCCAATCCTCTGGCACCGTGGCCGTTTGAAGGGACAAGTTGCATACTCTAGTTAAGAGGTCAGCAACTTCGTTCTTTAGTTCCTTAATAACTCTTGGATGTATACCATCTGGGCCTGGTGACTTATTTATATGTAGTTTATCAATTTGATCTAAAACATCTTCCTTATTCACCATTATCTGCTTTAATTCCTTAGTTAGGAAGGGCTGTTCGGGCTGTGGTATCTGCCCAAGTTCTTCTGCTGTGAAGACGGACGCAAAGAATTCATTTAATTTCTCTGCAATCTCCAAGTCCCCTTTTATCTCATCTTTCCCTCCCTCACCATCCAGCGGGCCAACCGCCTCTCTGGCAGGTTTCCTGCTTCTAACATATTTGAAGAAGCTTTTATTATTCCCCTTTATGTTGCTAGCCATGCGTTCCTCAAACGCTTTCTTGGCCTCCCGTATCACCTTCTTACTTGTCTTTTGCCAGAGTTTATGTTCCTTTTTATTCTCCTCACTGGGGCAAGACTTCCATCGACGGAAAGAAGCTTCCTTGCTCTTTACAGCTTCTCTAACTTCGTTTGTCAGCCATGCAGGTACCCTCCTGGACCTTGTTGAACCCTTCTTTCTTTGCGGTATACACTCCCGCTGGGCGTCTACTACTGTCACTTTAAACAGCCTCCACGCAGCCTGGAGGGATTGGACTCTTTTTACCTTCCCTTTCAATTTCTTCCTAACTAGCCTCCTCATCTGAGGGAAATCTGCCCTTCGAAAGTCCAGGGTTCTTGTGTCAGATTTGCTCTGCACTCTTTCCTGGACATGCATGGCAAAACCAATCGCAGCATGGTCACTGTTCCCCAATGGCTCAGTAACACATACATCCCTCACTAAGTCCCGAGTGCCACACAATATTAAATCCAGAGTCGCCTGTCCTCTGGTGGGCTCCATGACTAGCTGCTCTAAGGCACAGTCATTCAACACATCAAGGAATCCGGTCTCTCTTTCTTGACCAGAGCAGCAGTTGACCCAGTCAATATGAGGATAATTGAAGTCCCCCATGATTACAATCCTGTCTCTCTTGGTCACTGCCCTGATTTGTTCCCTCATTTCAAGGTCACCTTCAAGTTTTTGGTCGGGAGGACGATAGCACACCCCCACTATTACATTGCTCTTACGGCCTGGTAGTTTAACCCACAGTGACTCCACGGAGGAGTCCGGCCCACCTTCAGTTTCTACTCTGCTGGATTCTATCCCTTCTTTGATATAGATGGCCACCCCTCCGCCAACACGCCCTTCCCTGTCCCTCCTATAGAGTTTATAGCCTGGAATTGCAGTATCCCACTGATTCTCTGCATTCCACCAGGTTTCCGTTATACCTACTATATCAACGTTTTCCCTAGCCACCAAACATTCCAGTTCCCCCATCTTTGCTCGGACACTTCGGGCATTCGCATAATAACACCTATATATGGGGTTCTCTAACGAGGGACTGTTTTTTGATCCCTTTCCCCCTCCTCTCTTTGTACTGGACAAACTATCACTTACACTCAGGTTTGACGTTCTAATTCCTACTCCTCCATTGCTCTTTGGTACTCCTCCACCCTCCTCTTCCCGTAGGGATGAGGAGTTCCGAACCGGACGCCACTCGGCTCCTGTCGGCTTTCCCCCAGGGATCAGTTTAAAAGCTGCTCTGCCACCTTTTTAATATTAAGCGCCAGCAGCATGGTTCCATTTTGGTTCAAGTGAAGCCCGTCCCTCTTGTACAGGCCTGGCTTGTCCCAGAATGTCCCCCAGTGCCTAACGAATCTAAACCCTTCCTCCCAACACCACCGTCTCATCCACGCATTGAGACTCCTGAGCTCCGCCTGCCTAGCTGGCCCTGCACGTGGAACTGGTAGCACTTCTGAGAACGCCACCTTGGGGGTCCTGGCCTTCAGCGTCCTGCCTAGCAACCTAAATTTGGCTTCCAGGACCTCCCGGCTACATTTCCCCACATCGTTGGTGCCAACATGCACCACGACCGCTACCTCCTCCCCAGCACTCCCTACCAGCCTATCTAGACGAGACGTGATGTCCGCAACCTTCGCACCAGGCAGGCAAGTCACCGTGCGGTCCTCACATCCGTCACAGACCCCTCTCTCTATATTCCTAACTATAGAATCGCCCACAACAAGGAGACCGCAACCCCCCTCCCGCAGAGGAGCATCCTTAGTGCGCTTGGATGCGGGCTCGTCACTGGAAGAAGGGGCCCCCACTGGGGGATCAATTCCCTCTGTTCCAGGCTGACGTCCTCCAGCCCTGAGACTCCTTTCCCCAGCAGCTGAGGAGCTGCCTGGCTGAGAATGGGACGAAGCCTGCAAGTCCCCGGAAGTCTCACCATGAACCCTCACTACCTGTCTATGCTTCTCCAGGTTGGCAACCAAGGCCTCTAGGGAGCAGACACGTTCCCTGAGTGCCTGGAACTCCTTGCACCGAGGACACACCCACGACTTATGCCCCAGAGGCATATAGTCATACATGTGGCACTCTGTACAAAACACTGGATAGCCCCCACCCAACTGCTGGCTGTCTGGCTCCATCTCTGTATTTATTAAGGGATGAACTGCCCTGCTTCTCAGAGAAAGGGCAGGGTCTGGGGCCCTGGCTTCCTCGCCCTGCTGCTTCACTCGCACAGATGCGTAACGCGCTTTTACCTGGCACTTGGTCGCGGACGAGGCACTTTGTCGCAGGACAGCACTCGCTGCTCGTGTCCACTCGCTTGGAA
This sequence comes from Lerista edwardsae, assembly GCA_029204185.1. Taxonomy (NCBI): domain Eukaryota; kingdom Metazoa; phylum Chordata; class Lepidosauria; order Squamata; family Scincidae; genus Lerista; species Lerista edwardsae. The sequence goes on from JAJKFI010000045.1 coordinate 4,707,472, forward strand.
CTGCTCTGCTATATACAGGAGGTTCTGTAACATACAGTACATACAAACCTGCATAAAAGGAGCAGGTTAGAAACTGTACAGGTGCAGCCTAGGGAGATGATTCTGAAGAAAAACTACAACTAAATTCTAAACTGAGAATTCTCTATTCAGGAGTCTAATTGTGAGTAAGATCCCAAGGCAGAGGCACTTGGAAATCAAACAAATAATCAGAGAAGGCTAAATTTAGAAGGAAAAGTTCAATTTAAATTTAAAGTTAAGCTTTGGGTTTAAATACACCCCCACCAAAAAAAGTTTTAAATAAGAGAATAAGAACCTAGAGGAAGAATTCATTCCTAGTCAACGTACAGACAACTACAGGCATGCAGCTTCAGGAGCTATAATTGCCATCTATGGCCCTGAAAATCCTTGCAGGGCACAAGCATGGAGGTCAGCCTTTTCGATCATTCAGAAGGGTAGGGGGAGGAGCTAAATGAGAGTTTAAAACTAGGGCCTGCTTATGAGTACTGCCTATTAGCAGTGAGTGTGCTCCCTGGGATCCAGTGCCTTGGGAGAAAATAAGAGAAGACTGAGCAAGTTTGTATCACACATGTGTGCACCATTTCCAATTACAGGTACTTACTACTGACAGGGATGTGGTGGCGCTGTGGGTTAAACCGCTGCTGCTGGGCTTTCTGACTGGAAGGTTGGGAGTTCAAGACCACACAAACAGAGGGAGCTCCCATTGCTTGTCCCAGCTCCTGCAAACCTGGAAGTTCGAAAGCACGTAAAAAATGTGAGTAGATAAATAGGTACCACTTCAGTGCGAAGGTAATGGCGTTCCGTGCGCTACGGCATATAGTCATGCTGGCCACATGACTACAGAAGCTTGTCCTCTACAGGCCTAGAAATGGAGATGAGCACCGTCCCCTACAGTTAGTCATGACTAGACCATTCGGTTATGGGGAAACCTTTACCCTTACTGAATACAGGTACTGTACTTGGAATTGTGGGGCGGCAAATTCCAGATTCTTTGCCATAAAAAGTGTGCCAACATTTCATTTTTAATTAGGAGGGGAATATCCTGCAAACAATTCCATTGCCCCAATTTCTCTAAAATGGTTATCTTGGCCTTCCTTGTATAGAAAGGTGGGTGACCCTAGCACTCGGCAAAAAATGCAGACAAATACTTTCATCTCATTACTTTTTACAAATTAGCAGTAGAGTGAGCCCCAATGCTCTCCTTCACTTGAGAATGCTCCAAATGCTTCACTTGAGAAGAAGAGATTGCAGATATCACATTTTACCTAGGTAGACTGGTAGAGAGAGCTGGGATGGAGGTAATGGTTGTGGTGTGTGTTGGTACCAATGGCATGGGGAAACGTAGCTGGACAGTCCTGGAGGCCAAATTTAGGAAGCTCAAGGCCTAGCAATAGTATTCTTAGAGGTACTTCCTGTTCCACAGGCAGGGCCAGATAGGCAGGTGGAGCATAAGGTTCTCAAAGCATGGATGAGATGGGAGTGGGAGGAGACACTGGAGACTGTTTTGGGACAAGCCAGGTCTATACTAGATGGACAAGCTTCACTGTGATAGAACCAGACTGCTGGAGTATAACACTGAAAAAGTAGCAGGGCAACTTTTGAACTAACCCCAGGGGATAACTGATAGGTGGTCCAAACAAACTTTGTGGTGTCCCTTGTGCCAGCCAAGTGTTGTTGGCCTAATGGTGCCAGCCTAACTCCAGGTTAGGATTGCGCCCTAGAGAAGTTACTCTTGTCAAACTACAAAGGACAGGTTTCTTTGAGATCAGGTAATTTTTATTCTTACTGTTAAAATATACCTTTTGTGGTCTGAAAGTAAACTATGCCTTCATTTTGATATAGAAAAGAAGCATATATAGAAGCTACCATATATGGAGTTGGCCCATCTAATTCAGGATTGCTGACTTTCAGTTCTCTATAATTTGAAGTTAAGATCTAGCTGTCGATACTACAGGTTGAACCTTGGACCGTCTACATGCAAATCATGTGCTCTGCTACTGAGCTACAGCTCTTACCATACGCTTTTGGAAGATTAATAATTCCTGAAATAAGCCAACATGCACTAGTATAAATGTTTGACGAAACAGAAAATGCCAAGAATAATTTGTGCTCTTTTGCAAAGTGCTTTTATGGTTTTTTGTTCATTGAGGCTTAGAAACAACCCACTGAAAGATCAAAGACAATGAAACCTGACTCATCATTGCCTATTATAGGCTGCATAAAGAGCACTCCTGGGTTAATATTTATGTAGGAACATAATTGCATCAAGTTATTTATCCTGTTCCAGGGATCTGGGAACATACACACACGGTGCTGCCGTAGTCTGGATAAGCCACAGAAGCTGAAGTTTTTGGCCCTAGCATCTGCCATGGATGTCACTAGCATGCGCCAGAATAAGGAGGTCTCTGGGCAAGCATATTGCAGCCTGACATGGTGTAGCTGGTTTAGCATTGTAGCTGAGCGTCTGTTAGCTCATCCCTGTTACTGGCCAATTCCAATGTACTCGCAGGTATGCCAGCACAAAGGTGGCCCCATCATTGCAGAAGGCCCTCTGCGAGTGACTGCTGCATGGACACGGGTACAGGAACCAGAAAGCTGCACACCATTGGCAATGAGGAACAGACTGGCCACCAGCATTGCCAGTAGAGAGGTGGGATAAGGGTGGGTGGGATGGGATGAAGCTGAGCTGAATCTGGAAGCCAATCCCAGGCTGGATGTGCCCCCAATGGCTCCACGGAACTACATTATCATCAGTAGAGCTGGCATAGCTCTGAGGAGTCCCATAGAGCAGTGGTTCCCAAACTGTGGGTCAAGACCCACCAGTGGGTCATGAGCCAAATTCAGATGGGTCGCAAAGCACCTAGAGCAGCCATATTAAAAATAGGGGATGCTGGAAAGTGGGAGGGCTATGTGGTCATTTTGCTTATGTCAGGGCTGCAAATAGGCTTTTTTATTTCTGACTAGCTTTTTGTTACCCGGCGTTGCCCGGAAACTATGGATTCGACACTAATGTCGGCCATTTTCAAGTATTTTTACATGGCACCCCCTTCGCACCCCCACCCCCAGGGGCGCTAGGGGGGTCTGACCCCCGCAGTGTTTGTCGCCAGACCGCAAGGCATGTGATTGACACCACGTTTGGTGTCAATCGCTCCAAGCGTTCCAGCAGGGCATGGTGGACGTTTTGTTTTGCACCCCTTCTCGCCCCCCCCCATGTCGAAGGGGGCCGAACCCAGACTCAAACGGCGTCGGAAGCGTCGCCGCTCGTCTCGGCGACCCCGGAAACTATGGATTCGACACCGATGTCGGCTGTTTTCAATCATTTTTACGTGGCACCCCCTGCGCACCCCCACCCCCCGGGGGGCGCTAGGGGGGGTCTGAACCCTGCAGTGTTTGTTGCCAGACCACAAGGCATATGCGTGCCAAGTTTGGTGTCAATCGCTCCAGACGTTGCGGAGCCTATGCGGAACATACACACGTTCTCTTTTTTATATATATAGAAGATTCACTTTGCTATTGGGAAATGGCTGAGAAATAACCCAATTCATTGCTCATTCTCAGGAAAGCAACAGCTTCTGGCATCACAATGATGGCACTTCAGTCCATGACATCACTTCTAGCGGGTCGTGGACAGATTGTCATTCTAAAAAGTGGGCCCCAGTGCTTAAATGTTTGAGAACCACTGACATAGATGCAGCAGCTAGTAACTATTCCCCTTCCCACACCACTCAATCAGGCTTTCCACCAAATTGGTGCCTTGGATGCAATAGACAATGAGTTGGCAATCCTGCATCCAATGTGTCATCTCCACTTAGAACTGAATCATAAGCTGCATATCCCAATTGGGATATCATAAACTTTCCCAATTCAAATGTCTCACTTGGTGGGTCACGACCTGATGTCAGGTGAGCTGCAGAAAACTGGGAGCAGGCATCTTGACAGCTGCATACCTTACTCTGCTGTATTCCTTTTGTGAGTGTTAACAATTTGAATTTTCAAGTGAGGTGTTTGTTTTTTTTAATTGATTTTAGTTCTGTGCTTTTACATAATATTTTGTCATAATTTTGCTTTCTGTCAAAGATGTTTCATGGTTGTGCATTTGTTTCAGTCCAAAAATGCCAGTTTGCGTTCTCGGGGTGTCATTTGATTACATCACACTGACAGCACTTTCTGCTTGTTGATGGCACTTCTGGTTATGACATCACTTTCAGGTTAATGAGATCACTTCCGGTGGGTCCCAACATGAATGCCATTTTAAAAAGTGGGTCCCCGGTTGAAAAAGTTTGCAAACCATTGCTCTAGATCAGTGGTTCCCAAATTTTTTAGCGTTTGAACCCACCTAAACAAAGTTTCACTTTACCAGCCACTCAAGCCTCTGTGGCTATAGTGGTGATTGGGCAACAGTGTCCCCAGCAAGTAGCAGGTAGTTTAACCCGTGATGCCCATAGCCTAATCTGCCCTGTCAGTTTTGCAAACCACCAAAAATTGGGTTGTGACCCACTGGAGGGCCATGGACTGATAGTTTGGGAATTACTCGTCTAGATTCAATGAATGCAGGCCCCAACAACTCTTGATAGTTGATTCCAAGATCTTGAGGCCCCTCCAAGCTGACAAGGAAAATGTATCGAGCACTATAGACAGCTAAACTGAGCCACATATTGGGATATATGTTCCTTTTACAAGGATATGGTATATATCCTGTGTGCTTGAAGAAAGGGGAAAACAGGGTCAATTAAAGCATTGCGGAATTCCCCTGTAAAACAAGCACGTTTCTCTCTCACACACTTCTTGCTGCTAGACTGAAAAAAGTACTCTGTAGGCACTTTGTAACTTTCTAACAAAAAAAACACATTCTTTACTTTTGTAACATATTCTGCTTAGCTTCGATCATACTTTAACTGGTTACATTTACAATTACTGTTTCACTGCATTTCATATATATCTACATTCACTTTCCTGACAGGATTTATAGAGCTAGTATTGATTGCTCCCTTCTCCTACATGTCAGCAGACAGAAAGAACAACAACTCAACTGTCAACTTCTTCAGTTAAACTGTCATAACCGACCACACCCATCTGGTCATTCTAAAACAACAAGTTGTATCTGACCAATCAAAAAGAGGTGCTATATTTTACCATATATACATGCAACACTGCCCCCTCTGGACAGCAGACGGAGTTGCCTATATATCCAACACCACACATGTGCATTTACTCATGGGTTAGCAACCATGCCTCAGCTCTAATTGGAGGCCAGGCAAAGAGGAATACAAGGCCACCAGAATGGTCCTAATCCAATAAGAGTGAAGCTTAACAAGTGCTCCAGAAGGCAGTCCTCCCACCATAGTAAAGTGGATAAAAAACAGAGGCTTGAGCAGCTGGTAAAGTGGTACCTAGCTCATAATGCTAGGTACGTCCTGATGGAATGTTGTTTTTAAAAGCGTCCTTGTGCTAAAACGTTTCGAAACCATTGCCTTACAACCGTGGTCCTCAAACCTTTTAGCACCAGGACCCACTTTTTAGAATGATAGTCTGTCTGAGACCCACTGGAAGTGATGTCATATTGTGTGCCAGAGCCTGCTGCTTTCTTAAGAATGCAGCAATAGGTTATTTCTCAGCCATTTTCCAATAGTAAAGTGAATAATAAAGGGAAAAGAACCTATTTGCAACCTTGACACAAGCAAAAGAACCACACAGCCCTCCCCCTTTCCAGAATCTCATCTTCCCATATTTTCAATAGGCTGTCCTAGGTGCTTCGCGACCTACCTGAAATTGGTTTGTGAGCCACTGGTGGGTCTCAGCTCACAGTTTGGGAAACACAGAGTTGTTATGTACACCCATCAGTAATAACCATATGTTTATATATTATGTATAAAATATTTTGTGTAATAATGTTGATATCCTGAGGCTTAATAAACCCTGATAGGTACCCACTGCTGACTAGCTGGTGCAAGTCCACATTGCCTTATGTCAAGTGGACTAGGAAGGAGGATTGGATAGAGCATGCACCACTGCCCTGATCCAGCCACCCATGTACCTGTTGCCCACCCTGTGGCTTTACACCCCTCCCTGTCCTTCGCCTGCTCCTGCGTTGCTTGGAGCAGCCCTTACCTGCTCTGGCGCATAACCTTCTAGTGTGACAAAGAACCAGACCTTTGGATAAGGCTGTGAGACTATGAAGAAGAGGCTTGCTTCTTGATGACAAAGCCACTGGCTAGGGAGCAAAGTTCACCCTTATCCCAGGTTTTCTCGAATGCAATTCTTTTCTTTCTCCTGTGTTAGTTAATAGCTTACTGAAGGAACAGTAAAGTGCTGTGATTCAGAGAGCAATCCTATACCCCCGTTGCGCTGTGCTGGCCGAATGCTGTTGCAAACGTGCCATCAAGCACATCAGCATCGGCAGTATTATTATTATTATTATTATTATTATTATTATTATTATTATTATTATTATTATTATTATTATTATTATTATT
>JAJKFI010000045.1:4713972-4724312 GCA_029204185.1 Lerista edwardsae
TTATTATTATTATTATTATTATTATTATTATTATTATTATTATTATTGGATTTCTATCCCGCCTTTCTGCCCGAAGGCACCCAAGGCAGCATTACAATACAAAAATACATTAAAATTCACAATGGCTCTGGACCAGTGCAAGCAGGAGCGCCAACACTTGGACGCCACTGCAGTCGCTAGCAGTGCTGGCCTTGTGCCGGTCGGCAGCACGCGGTTGGTGCTGGGCCCCGCCAAGGGCATTCCAGAGGCATGCCGGGGGCGTAACTGGGCGGCGCAGTGGGCGGAGACGGAGGTTGTGACGCAGGATGGCCGTAATGCCAAATCCTAAACCCTGTCCCCAGCCTCGGTGGCCCCAATTTGGGCCACTCCTGCGCATGTGCACCTGTAGCTGCAAAACAGTAGGCGCAGACCCGAGCAGCCACATAGGGATGACTGGGGCTTACCTGGGTGTAAGGGGAAAACCTCCCCTTGACTTGCACTTTGCTGCTGCTGCTGCCTCCTAACGGGCTTTAGGATACAGCCCACTTTTGTCGGCCTTACTTAGGATTGGGCTGCCCATGGCGAACACTATCTTCTATCCCTAGCACTAGGTAAATCAGGATACTAGGGGGAAGAGAGAATGGGAACAGGAAAACTATCTTTCCTTGAAATACACAAGCCCTCTCTGATGCACACTACCTATCATGAAGATATGGTTTTCCTGGTTATAAAGAAAGGCATATGAATACAAATGTTCTATTCAGTTTTATTCTAAGCTGCATATAACATTTCTAATTAATGTATTGTTTTGCCCCAAACATACACATTTGTATTTGCGTACAGGTTGACAGTACCAGTGGCTGCCATACATATGCAAGCTTTTTCCCATATGGATGCTGGAAAGAAATATGCCAAAGCCAACAAGCACACTGCAGTCTCTAATATTTGCACGTAAAACACACTTTTTGGAATCAGAACACAGGTAGGTGCATCGTGTCCAACACTATTGTTGCTGTTTTTCCTTTCTTTTTAAAAAAGGAACCAATTTTAATCTTGGATTTATAAATGGCGGCAAAATGATTTACAGGGATTATAACATATTGTGCAGGCAGGTTCCAATTCAAAATTGTCTTTTGAAATATTCTCCAAAAATACCCAGCACATAAAGCATAACTCTCTAATAGCCAGATGTCAGCTATAATCCGCATTTCTAGAGGAAATAATTATGACATGATCTGAAGTAATAGGCGACTACATTACTTATTAAGGGCTAAAGCCATCAAAAATGTATGACATTTGATATTCTTGTGCACTCTTACCCAGGGAAAAAAAGGAACAGACTTTCTGAAGCGTAGCTATAGACTCTTCGTTTAATAAATCCTCTCTGTCTGTGCATAAATGTAACATCTTTTCCACCCATTTGAGCTGCTTAGGCAGCAATAAAGCAGTCTGATCTCTCAATATAACGGTGTATATATTTGCAACTAATTTTTAACATGAGTCATTTTTTTCAGCTAAAGCGCTCAAAGACCAGCAGCGTGGGCTCTGTCCACTGACTCATTCCTGCACAAGCAACTGCACAAAACAGACTTGGTCACCTATAGTGCACACTATAGAGCCAGAGGCGAAAATAGCCTGTGGCAGCCCATGGCACGAGCCATGGGCGCCATTCTTCAGGGGGGGCATCATTTGGCGCCCCTGGGCCCTGCCCCCACAGCATTGCGCGCCGCCACACGCCCCCCCAATGCTGTGGCTTGCCATCTTTTCCTCCCTCCCGCTGGTACTATAAGGCCAGCGGGAGGCAGGAAAAGCCACGGAGCACCTCCCGGTTTGCAGAGAGGTGGGCGTGCCGCGCTGTGGCTTGCCGGGTTTTCCTGCCTCCTGCTGGCCTTACAGTGCCAGCGGGAGGCAGGAAAAGCCGGAAAGCCGTGGCGCACCACGCCCCCCCACTCTGCAAACCGGGAGGCGTGCTGTGGCAAAAATGTGGCCTGCCGTGGGGGGGGGGGAGTTCCGTTGAATGAGAGGGTTTTTGAGGCTGGCCAGTGATGGCCTCTCAGGAGGCCCTTGTGATGTCAGGGATCTTCCAGGAGCCAACAAACAAAAGAGAAACAGGAGGCGGGAGGGAAGGAGCGCCTGGTGCCCCTGGAAGAGAGCAGCGGCCACTCGCCTCAAAGCCACTATCTGGAGATCCAGAGCCAGTCGTTGTGTCTTGGGGCGGGTGGGCAGCGGCAGGCTTGTAAACTCACCTCAGCGGGAAGGGGGGGCTGAAAGGGGAGAGTCAGAAACTTGAAAGTCAGCCTCTGGACAATGTAAATGCTTCCCCCCCCCGCCGCCAGTTAAGTACGTGTAGTAGCGAGTAGCCAGAAAGCTGCAAACCTCCCTTTCCTCTTCGTGTTTGGAACGCCGAGTTACCGGGATTTCCTCCGCTCTCCTCCCCCCTCCACCCTGTTTCTCTCTCTGCTGTGTGTGTGTGTGTGTGTGTGTGTGTGTGTGTGTGTGTGTGTGTCTGCCTGCGCATGCGCGCACGTGCTAAAAAGTGAGATCGCTTCTATCTTCTAACTGAGTGGAATGTAGCCGGCTGGAAATGCAGAACTCAAACTTCCCATTTTGCACATGACGATTCGCTTTCCCAAAACTCTGCCCTAAAAAGCACAAGCCCCATCTGGTAAGTCCCTGAAGCGCCAGGCACAGATTCGAATGTGGAGGGGGGAGAAGCGGGGTGGCAGCGGCAGAAGCCACACCCCACAACGTCATGACGTCACGTCATGACGTTGCGTGCCATGGGCGCGGTTTCGCACTGGTACGCCTCTGTATAGAGCACACTGAAATAGTGGGCTCTTCGGCAAGGCTAAAGATTGGAACACAGTGTGGAATACAGTATGAAGGTTGGAATATGACATGGCAGCACCAGTGTGCACAGCAACAAGGCAGGGGATCAGGTGAAAAAAGAGAGACTGAGATTGGAAAACCCAAGGCTCTAAAGCCAAGGGGTTTAACATATTTTTGCTACATAAAATCCGATGGCATTCTTAGATGGGGTGACTCAATCAGAAGAGCCTCTATTGCTGTCCGAGGACACCTGCTGTGTCTGCCATTGTTTTCTCACTCAGTCATGGATGCTCCATAGATCAATTAAGGAGAGGGGTAATTACATGGTTCACTGTTCCGGTTCATCCTATTACATGGTTCACCCTATGCACTTTATAGTTTGGCACCCAATACAAATGGTCAAATACGGGTCCCATACCTTGATTTAAAAGAAATAGAGACAAAATATTGGCTGCATAATAAAGAGATGGACTCATACAGTTTAACATGTCAACTGCTCTTATGATAGCATGCAATGCTAGCCCAGAAATGTGTGTATACAAGAAATGGAGAATTCTGGATGGGTATCTGGTGTAGAAAATCCAAGCGGTATGTTCCCATCATTGGTTAGTACAGACATAAACTACATATTGAAGAAGTTATCTACAAATTTCATAATGCAGCTTTTTTTTATGGCAGCCCCAACTTTCCCTCCCAGGGAAGGCTGATGCAACCAGCCAAGAGGGAAAAAAAATGAAATACAAGCCAATGACAAAGTTGTTAGTCATACCATTGCCACCAATTCTGCAAACGGACATTACAGAAGTGACATGGGATGAGAATCCTTCTCTAATATAGTTAAGTGACGAAAGGCGCAATCCTAACCTGGAGTTATGCCAGCACAGTTAGTCCAGCAAAGTTTGGCTGGCACAAGGGACACTGTAAGGTTTGTTTGGACTACTCAGTTAGAGAGGCCAGCACACAGTTGTGCACCATCCTCCCTGACTCCAAGGGTGGTCCAAACGTGCTTTACGGTGTCCCTTGTGCCAGCCAAACTTTGCTGGACTAACTGTGCTGGACTAACCTAACTCCAGGTTAGGATTGTGCTCTAAGGGCCCAATCCTATCCAACTTTCCAGCACTGATGCAGCCATACCAATGGGTCTTTGTTCCTTTACCTCAGGGTTGCATTGTGGCTACACTGGGGCCAGAAATATGGATAGAACTGGGTCCCAAGTCATACTGAAATATTAAACTGCATTATTAAATTTTATGTAGACAAAATAGCAAATGTTGTTTTAATGCAGTAAATTAAAACATAAACAAAGCTCTTGTGTTTTACACTTTACAGGTGTTCAAAAACATCAGATCTTGTCAAAACATTTCCCATTGACTGACAATAGGTCACTATATAGCAGACGTTCAAAAGTGAAATTTTTCTTAATGCCACGTTGCTGATGAAAACATCTTGCTTACAGTTGTGAAGTAAAGGATACCTTTTAGGTAAGAGATCCTTTTCTGATCCAGTGAATTGTCAGTGAACAAACATTTGTCACATTCCTCCACTATGTCTTCCGGTGTCACTATAATTGCAACTCTTCATAGTCAAATACATAAAACCACATCAGCAGAAATTCATTCTATTCAGCAGGCAGGAGATTTCTAGATTTTCTTGTTCTGCCAGCTTTGTACACTTAGCAAGGCTGAGTTTAGAGAACATGCATATGGTTTAGGAGTGCAAGAGCAAGTACCGATTATTCCACAAATACCTCTGAAGATTTTATAGAATATCACAATCTATGAAACAGTAGAGTTTTAAAAGGTTGAAAAAGGTATTTCAAGGCTGTCAGTAATGCTTACTAAAAGCTCTGGTATGCTGTTTTTCATTAAGTGTTTAGGAAATTATGATGATGTATAAGTGGCCAGGAAATGACAGCATTCATGGAAAGCTGGGGGAAGCTTAGAGAAAAGGGCACAGATTTTTTTAGACAGATGAACACTTACTCCTGTTTTCATTGCTGGCAATCCAGTTAAAGAGAAACTATCTCGTCCAGGTCTCCAGCTAGTAGGATCTGTAGGTCAAGCCCCCTTCCCTTTTATAAAGCTCAGTGGTGCTCCAAAAAATTTCAGTCACAAAGAGGCTGTGAAGATATTACTGCAGCCATCAGCCTACCCCATTAACTGCCTACTCAGATGGTCTACTCATCTGAGGAGTGTCACGCTGACCCCACAGATAAAGGATATCCCTCTGGGATTTGAAAAAAAATCACAAGATGTGGTTTTCACTACCTCTGAGATTCTTTTTAGCTGCCATGGTAAACAATATAATCAATAAAGGGAGCCCTTGGTTTAACAAACTAATGGGGGCAAGCGATGTCAATACCAAAAGCCCATTAAGTCTGAATGCATTTATGACAATGCGTGTGTGCAAAACATGACTATTTTTTAAAGAAGCCGACAACTCCTGATATTATCAAAGCCTGTGAAATAGAGGTCCACTAAATGACAGATTCACTGTACTAGACCTGTCTGTCTAACCACTTAAAAAACGTTATATGACTGCTTATGACAGTGATTATATAAAGCTAGCTATATAACAGTGGTTCTATGTAGAGCTTGGGGACAGTGGAAGTGACTTCCACTGTCACAAAATGGCTGCCGGCAAAGTGCACAGCACTCCATTGGTGTCCATTTTAGGAGTGCTGCCATGGGAGGTAGCAATGCTCCAAGTCTATTGCTGGAGCTGCCTACATCCACCACAGAATATAAGGTAGCAGCAGGGTGGAGAGGGGGACTTGAAGTGCTCTGGGAGGGGAGGCTGTGGGAGGGAGGGATCTGGCAGCAATGGTACATGCTGGATCCTATCCCCTTTTTCTGCATTGCCCTTACTCCAGTGCTGGAAAGTTGGTTATGATTGCCCCCTGAATTCTGTAAGTTAGATGTGTAAAGAAGGACTTGTGTTTGAATTATTTAGTGATTCAAGGTGCAATCATAACCAACCAAACATAAGCAGCACCGGGGTAAGGGCAATGAAGTTCTCAGGTAAGGGAACAAACATTCCCTTACTTAGAGGAGGCCTCAGAAACTGCCCCCAAACTGCAGGATGCAGATATGCCCCACTGGCACAGTTACATTAGTGCTGGAAGGTTGGTTAGTATTGTCCCTCAGAGTTCAAGGGTTAGAGCGAGAATTAAAACTCTCTCTCTAGCCACCGTCCCTAGCCACTTTTCTATTCCTCCTTCACTCCAATGTCCAGCTGTTATTTTCATATTCAAACATGGCTCACAATTATATTTCAGCAAGCATGTCTTTATGCAGATGTCTGCAGGCTGGTTCAAAAATAAATGCTTGTTTGTACTTTTTTTTTTTTAAACAAAACCCATATTCCATAATTAGATGCTACTACGATGAAGTCCCATGAATTAGAGTAACACCCATTAGTCTTTAAATGTAACAAGGATACAGAGACATTTGTCACAAAATGTCCTTGTGGACGAATGAAGAAAGAAAAAAATCTCAAACCAACTGGTGGTTACTGATTTGTCATTCCATGTTTCATTTGATCCATTTCAGTTGCCTGCACAATTAAATGTCTCTAGAAACTGCTGAATACTTTCGGTAAGTGAAGAAGAGGTTGGACGAAAGGATGAAAAATAGTGAGTCCATCTGCTTAAATAAAAAGCATTAAAGGCACGTTGAGCAAATCAACAGAAACTCCTGTCCTGCAGTTCAGTTGCGGTGGATTTATTAACAGTGACTGGGATCCAAAGAATGACATCAGGTGCTCCCAAGGTCTTGAAAGAACTCAGGGAGCTGTCCAGAAAGTAGGGAGCACTTCTAAAGGTTTTTTAAAATCTCCACTTTTTAAAATTGGCCCCTTTTTAACCACACAGCAGTTATTTTTCTCTCTTTGGGGCATGACACATTTTATGCACAGCCCCCAAACAGAGTTGTTATTCCACTTTAGGGAAGGTGCTACAGCCCATTGGTTGGAGATCTGATTGCACGACGGAGGTCCTGGCCTCAATCACTAATATCTTCAGGTAAGGCAAGGAAAGACTCCTTGTCTGATGACATCTGGAGAGCTGCTGCAAGTTCCTGCGGAGGATACTGAGCTAGATGGACCAGCGGCCTGATTAGAAGGCACGGGGAGGAGGGGGTCAAACCAAATAAACATGGTTTCTCTGCTGCTACGCTGGTGCAGGGGTAGCACTTACCCCATTCCATGTAATCTCTAGTCAAAACACCCATGAGGTTGCTTTTGACCGCCAGGATCCACTTTTTAAAATGACACTCTACCGGGACCCACCTAATGTTTTGAGACTTAAAAAAAAAAAAAAATTACCAGCTGCTCATCTCTGTTTTTATCTTTTTTACTATGGTGTGTGTGTGTGTGTGTGCGCGCGCGTGTGTGCGCGCGCGTGTGCATCTTCTGGAGCATTCGTTGAGCTCCACATTCATCCAATTGGGACCATTCTGGTGGCCTTGTGTGCCCCTTTTCCTGGCCTTTGATAAGAGCCTAGGCATGTTTGCCTACTCTTGAATAAAGGCAGATGTGCAGCTCAGTGTCACTTTCTGTAGGGCTCGGTGCTATTTCCCTTGTCAGCTGGGGACAACGACACTCCCTTCTCAAGAGTTTGTTGCCGCCTTCGTTCATCGGATCTGGACCCTTATGGTAGCGTTACATTGCCCTTGGCCTACCCTTTGAAGTGAAGCGAAATATGTTCGCCTTCTCATGAACAGACATGCAGGTGCTGCTCTGTTTCACTTTCCATCATTTTCCTGGTCAGTTTCGTGACCCACCAAAACTCCAGTCATGACCCACTGAGGAGTTGCAATACACAGTTTAAGAACTGCTGGGATAGAGAAACCCTCCAGGGAAGCTTCCAATGAGCCCATTTCCTAATCCTTAATTAAAACCTGTGACTGTGAAATATTTGTATTGGGGATACAGTCTCGTCCCGAAATGTAGCATGACCGGCTTAGGATGACTGAGTTCAGAAGCGGAAATTGGTGCTCAAGTCTCATGGGCAACTTACAGGTATCCATCACAATGTCACCCATCCAGAGCGACAGTTTCCGATTTCATACTATACTAGTGCTGCACTGTCATTTATCTCATTTGAAATGTCACTCATAAGCAGAGCTTGCGTGCATGAAGTGCTGTTCTTCTGGCAACTCCTTGAGGCTTCTGCACTGTTGAGCCTTCTGGGTTGAAGCAGCCCAGCGCGATGCCACGTCTTTGCTTCGGAGAGCTTTAGAAACTGCCTCGCGAGTCGCCAAGCCCATGAGAAAGGAACTCCATGCTAGACAATGGAGAATGTTTCCTTTGATGGATGAAGATTTTCTGCTGTATTCCTAGAAAAAATTCAGTGTCTTTCCCCCTGGTTCAGTCTTTGAGTGAAACAACGAAGAGATCCTCAGATAAGAGCCTATAATTGATTTTTTTTAAGAAGTGCTTTTAATCAAGCACAGAGCAGGGAAGCATATGCAGAAACCCTCTCTGAGTCATTTTGGAGAAACTAGTTTGGCTTCCCTTGAAAATTCACAGATATTTCTCCTTGGCGAGAGTCCTGAACTTTACTTTGAAGCTGCAGTGCCAACTGTAGGGAACAACTGTATGCCGTGGTGAAGTGCAGTGGTCTTCAACCTTTTTCATGCCATGATCCCAATGAATGAATGAATGAATGAATGAATGAATGAATGAGACTGGGGACCCCACTGTTGGCCCCAAACTCTCTTGGGACCCTATCCACCCACTCTTGTATCCCTATTATAGTCTCCCAGTATTGTTCACTGTAACCAAATATCCTTATTAGAGTAGAAAAAGTTACCATTAAGTCAGGCACTAGTGGAATCTCCTGGTATCTGAAGGCGGTACATCAAATGCCTCCATTTCTACCTAGCGGTGCTCTACGTTATTCTTTCCTGTCTTATTCTTTCCTGTAAGTTGCTGCAACCCCAAAACTGAGGCTTCATGACCCCACAGGAGTCCTGACCCCGAGGTTGAAGAACACTGGTGTAGTGGATAGACTATGTTGAACCTGAGTTCAGATGCCTGTATAGCTGTGAAGATCACTTAGTGACCTGGGACCAGTCTCTTGCCATGGTCTCTGTCAGTGATCACATTTGAGTCTCTGCTTACTATCCTCCCTGCCAATCCAACAATTTGCTAAGGAGCTCGAAGTTCCCCATTTACAGTAACTCTCCATGTACTTCAGCCTTTGAGCTGAATCCTTTGGGAACAAGACTGTCTGGTGAGTAGAAAGGATTAATATGGATATTCACTTTGTGAACTACTCTGGTTGAAAAGTGGTAGATAAATATTAACATTAATACTTATCTACTGCTTTTCAATCCGTGTGGGGCTGCAATGCTACCCAATCCTACCCAGTACTGACATAGTTGTGCCAATGGGGCATGTACTGCATCCTGCAGTTGGGGGGCAGTCGCGGAGGCCTCTTCAAGGTAAAGGAATGTTTGTTGCCTTACCTCAGAGCTGCATTGTCCTTACTTTGGAGCTGGAAAGTTGGTTAGGATTGCGCCCTGGTTTACATAATAAAATCAATCACTCAGTGATTCCCTGTCCCCAAAGGGCTCTCAATCTTTAAAAAAAAAATTCAGAAAAGACACCAGCAACAGCCACTGAAAAAGGCACCATGCTGGAGCAAAGAGAGACACTTGCTCTCCCCATGCGAAATATGAGAGGATACCACTTTAAAAATATATTATATATTAAATATAAGAGGATGCCACTTTGCCCAGTTAGCATCTGAGCAGAAGTTGGTATTCATTAGATGCATGGATTGGACTGTTATTACTGCTATCATTGTGGCCATAAGGGCTGTGCTAAATGTTGATTCCTTATTTTATTTCTTACAGGCAGTTGCAAGGACAAGCTATGGATTAGGATTCTGAGTTTGTCTTTATTCCTACTTATTGTCTCATTGGACAGTCCTGTTCCAAATTGCCTCTGAGCCTAAGCACTACATGCTTAAAACTGGCAACAACAGAAACCTGTGCCTGTCTAACTCCAGGTTAGGATTGTGCCCTGAATCATTTTATATATTGCTGAGATACTCTTCAGAACATTATCCCTTTGTAGATGTTCACCCCAATCCAGCTAGTGGTTTCTAAGCATGGAAGCAGGCTTCTATGCCTGTTTTTCTAATGGGATGAAGAATTTGTACACAGGTAGGTGCTACACACAGGATGCGTCCAAAGCAACTGCATAGGGGGCTTACTTGGGCTCTAAGTAGCAAATTGTGAGGCCACGAAATGGTGTGAAATTGCAGGGGGAAGAAGGAGACTTGGGCAGTCTTCCTTGCCGTTTTGAACCCAATCATTCTCATTCCTATGCACTACTTGTACATGGAAAAGCGTTTTCATTTTTTAAAATTGTACATGAGGAAGTGCAGGTTGGCCCAAAATCAGTTGGTCAAACTAATACAGCCCCCTTCCCCATTATAGTTTTGGCCCATTTTGTGCCCTCATTTGCTAATTAGAAACACACACACACACACACACACACACACACACACACACACACACACA
>JAJKFI010000045.1:4730934-4748240 GCA_029204185.1 Lerista edwardsae
TCTCTCTCTCTCTCTCTCTCTCTCTCTCTCTCTCTCTCTCTGTGTGTGTGTGTGTGTGTGTGTGTGTGTGTGTTGGGTGTGTGTGTGTGTTGGGTGTGATTGAAATTCCTGGTGATCCATTCATTTCCACCCAGCACAAGCTTTCTCCCATACGCTCCACTTCATTGCCGTTTCCACATGTTTCTATCCATTTGGAACGTACAACCAGAAATAGGCCTTGGGGCAACCTGCATCTAATATTGTGCTGGATACCCAGCGCAAGGCAGGCTAGGAGGATTGCTTTATACTTACTGTGATGCAGTTTTTGGTTGGGGGTGGAATGGAGTGGGGTGGATAGATAGGCAAGCCTGACAGGAGAAGGCCTTGACTGTTGTCACTTATAAGCTCTCTAAATCCTTCACTGTTTGGACTTATATTTCCCCGAAATGCCACATTTTCTAAATGAGACCATTTATGACACTGATAAGGCAAACACAAGGGAGCAGTAAGTGGATTCCCTTGAGTAATTACAGCTGTCAACAGTGGCTAAGCTCATAAGACTATCATTAACTGAACCCAGCATCTGCTCATTATGTATCAGAACAGTGAAAATAACTCCTCATGAGCCCTTCCTTTTGCCTGTTGTGGAGCACCCTGAGGACAGGCAGTAAATACAGAACATATTAATGGAGCAAAGTGATGCCAGTCAATTCTCTACTGCCATTCGCTGGTACTCGGAGTGCCAGAACAGTATTCCTCTCCACTTTGCCACCCAAGGAAGGAAGCTGCCATTGGCATCTTTGGAGTTTTCATCCAAGAGGAAACACCCAGCCATGGTGGGGGGAGAAATCATAAGGGAACTGCAGTAGAAGAAAAGGTTTATAGCCACCCTCAACCTCTGTTGTGGTCCTGAACGGGATCCTTCCATAGGCAGGGGAAAGGGGTTCTGGGTGGGACAAGGGTGGGACGTGGGCATGCTGGCAGGTGTGCTTGCCGAGGATGTGGGTGGGCTCTGGATTTGGCCATAAGGCCGAATCCTAAGTCTGTCCAGGAGGCCACGCAGCCCTGATTCGGGCCGTGGGGTCTCCTCGGCTCTGCGCCTGCTGTTTAGCAAGTGCAGATCCAAGGAGTGCACTGGGGAGGCTGGAACCTCCCCTATGGTAAGGGTGCAAATGTGCCCTTGCCGCAGGGAGGCTCCAGCCTCCTATATACTGCCTTGGATTTGGCACAGGCCCACTGGCCGCGCAGTATACAGTAGGATTGTGCTCTTAGTAATTTCAGATCCTGCTGATGAGCAGCTGCTCAACATTCCTCTGTATCTATGGCAGAGTTCCCCCCACCCCAGAAACATGTTGATGCTTTCAAAAGGGAGTGAGACTTGCTGTTTCATAATGTGAGGTATCCAGCGGTGTCATCCTGGCAGAATGGGCCGGTACGCTGTTCCGCTAGTTCCACGGACGGGCCTGGGCCGCGCCGCCTCTCCTGAGGACGGGCGAGCTGCTCCTGGGCCCACCCACCCGAATCACTCTGAAATGGAGCGATTCCAGGCGCAGGGAGGTGTGGCTGACCTCCGCCATAGGGGTGGAGGGCTGCCAATCATCCGGGCATTCCGGTTCCTGGTGCGCCCGGATGACATCACTGGAGGTATCACATGTTTGCCATCGATTACACTAACTGAACATTTTGTTGTGTGATAACACCAGGACTGGGAGATTTTTTTAATGCCTACATTTTCACTGCAATTAGGCAAGCACATGTGTTTACATATGTCTGTTACTCATTTATGAAACCCCATTAATTGTGCGCTCTTTTTATTCATCCTTGTAATAAGCCTCTGCTGTGCAGGTCTAGGCCACAACATTATTGAGGGTTATGATGTACAGCATCATTTAACTAATAAACTTCTCCCTTCAAAGCAGGGCAGGCTTGAATCTATTCAGGCTCTGACAGGCTGCTACGCCTTTGCTTCTTTCCTCAGGCAAATATGCCCTTGACCAGCGCTGTAGGTCATCAAAGTTAGTGTAATCTCATTTCCCTGTTGGCTTTGGAAGAGAGAGCCTTATCGCCACTTCCAAGCCTAACAGCCATTCCTGATGCAAATGCAGATACAGACAACAACCAGGCCAATCTCGTTCCGGCTGTACAGCCCCCCCCCCCCGGGGGGCAGGAATTTAGTCCCAGGTCTTAAATACATATATGGTGGTCACCAAGACTCCTCCCAGACTTACATTACCCTTGCCAGTTCACAACTGTTCAAAATTGGTTAGGTTACTAAGAGCCCAATCTTGAGCCCTACAGTGACTACACTGTGAGTGTACCATGGGCACTGGTATCATGAAGGTGCCGTAAAGCATCTTCACCACCAGTGGTAAGGCCTCCACCAGCACCAGGCCAATGCCGGCCTCGCAGTGCTTGGCAGCGGCAACACAAGTCGGCACGAAGTGAGTGCACCAGTCGCTGGTGTTGCACACTTTCCATGCAAAAACTTAAGGCCTTTCTCAATGGAGTGAGGCAACAATGCTCGCCCCCTGACAAGTTCAGGTAGGAACACCAATCTAGGAACACCAACCTTACCTACCTCTGGTAGGAACACTCCAGAGCTCCAGCAAGCAGCCTCCTCTTCCTAGTGGATGTTTTGTTTTCTCATACATTGTGTGGACCCAAATGCAGAGTTGCCCTCTAGGGCATTGCTGCTATACTGGCCATTGCCATTTTTACGATGGCAGCAATTTTTTAATCAATGATGCCTGGCATCAGGGGCAGCATCAGGGATGAACCAGGTGGAACAGTGGCTCCACACTCATTGAAGGACTCACCAGGCCAACCCCTGCAAGTCCCAATATTCCATGGTGGTAGTAGCCATGGTTGTAGTCTGACTCACACGCACAGCCTTGCAAATCTCTATCTATCTATGAGCGATTTACACCAAACTTGGTCCACATCTGTGTTGGGATACTGAAGGAAGTTCCTGGAAATTTACAGGCCTGAATGGGAGAAGGCCTAACACTAGACTCAGGGGGTAAAGTGCTGAGTCATTCAGGCCTAGCAGACCAGCAGTAAAGTGCTGAGTCATTCTGACTCAGCTTCAACCTGAGGATGTGATCATCTGATCTCTGATTGGATGCTGGGGACTATTTAATCAAGACCAGAAACACCTGTGGTTAGTTGCTGGAGATGTAAGTGTTGCTGTTGGAGGAGCTTTGCTGTGCCTGTTACCTGTTTGCTGTTCTTTGCTGCAAGAAGCTTTCTTCTGAGAATACAGAAGTTCTTGCTACCCTATTTTCTGTTGTCTGAGTGATTCCTTGCCAGAGCTCTGAGACTTTGAAGCCTTTTCAAGCCTCACAGATGCAAGCTGCGTCTACGCTATCATCAGTATGCCATACAATCCAGAAAGAAATACTGTGGGGGTAAGACACCCCTAGCACCCCTATGGGTGGGGGTGCGAAGGGGCTGACCTGTACAAATAATCAGAAATGGCCGACATTAGTGTTGAATCCATAGGTTTTGGGGTTGCTGAGATGAACGGTGATGCTCCCGATGCCGTCCACATTTGGCCCCCATCGGCATGGGGGGTGAGAAGGGGTGAACAATAACATGTCCAAAATGACCAACATTAGTGTCGAATCCATAGTTTTTGGGGTCGCTAAGCTGGAATGCCTGGAGCAATTTACACCAAATTTGGTACACATATGACTTACACTCTGGAACAAAATACTGTGGGGGGGGGGTGAGACACCCCTAGCACCCCTAGGGGTGGGAAGGGGGTGACATGTAAAAATAGTCAAAAACGACCGATATTAGTGTCGAATCCATAGTTTTCGGGGTTACTGAGATGAATTGTGACACTTTCAGTCCTCGTTCAGCCCCCATCAGCATGGGGGGTGAGAAGGGGTACAAAATGAAATGTCCAAAATGACCAACATTAGTGTCGAGTCCATAGTTTTCGGGGTCGCTAAGCTGACATTGGTGACATTGGTGACAAATGTCCCAATGACATTTAAGCCCAAGTGTAGTCAAACAGAGCAAATAGAACTCTATAGAACCTTTTGGAAATTTTTAGAAATCATTATGCCCCGGTCTTGGACTCCAATCAAACACTTGCCATGTTATCAGGCGTAGTCACTGAATACAAATCTATCGATACCATAGTAGATGCCTATGAGGTTGTCAATTTCCCATCAGACTTCCTAAACTCACTTGGTCCGGCTGCATTGCCACCACATCATCTTTTACTTACAGTGGGATCTCCAATTATTTTACTACGGAACCTCGACCTGCCAAAACTTTGCAACAGCACAAGGCTGTGTGTCAAGAAGATGCTGGGTAATGTAATTGAAGTGACTATCTTAACAAAAAAGGGAGAGGGCGGAACAGTTTTTATCCACGGATACCACTCATTCCAACGGATCTCCCTTTTAACTTTAAGAGATTGCAATTTCCAGTGAGACTTGCATTCTCGATCACGATCAACAAGTCACAGGGGCAGTCTATTAAGTACTGTGGAGTGGATTTGAGATCGCCATGTTTCTCCCACAAACAACTTTATGTAGCTTGCTCAAGGGTGGGTTCACCCAAGCATTTATTTATTCCTGCTCCTAGAGGTGAAACTAAAAATGTTGTTAATAATCAAGTTTTGCATTTAATTAATATTATAGTGAATTTGTAAAAGATTTTACTTTATAATTTTTATCCTGTACATAAAATTACTTTGATTTTACACTATAGATAGAATTCATTCCTTTTCCTGTCTAATAGAAGCTTGGGATACATAAATACCTGGGCAATGCCGGGTAAGGACCAGCTAGTGTTGTATATTCAGCCCCCTTAAGTAAAGTTTCTGAGGAAGAGCCTTCTTAGTAGCCGCATACATTTATGGAGGCTCCCTTGGCTGGCTTTCCACCACTATACTAGGAATACTGTCTTTTGAAAGAAGGTCTTTGATCTATAGTATTTATCCCTCCTGGTGATGCTTTTTAAACCTTTTTTATCTGCTTTGTCTGTTCTCCATTTTTCATTGCACTGTTAATATTGTATATTGTTTAAAATTTTTATATTTGTATGTTTTTGTTTGTTATGAATCACCTTGGGCATCCTTGTGGACAGGTGGGATTCAAATTCCTTTCTAAATAAGATAAATAATTGCTAAAGATATTAAAAGACAATGACGTTTTAATCAGCTTTCTAAAAGTTTCTCAGCCAACTTGTTGCTTTTACACTTTGGGTTCCATTGATTACAGGGGTCGTCCCCCATATCGGAGCAGCTGACATGTCCTGTTGTTTTCCTTTCAACTGATGCAGATTAGCAAATCCCCAATCTACTAATTCTATTAAATGGCATCTCATTTTTTTTCGACCAATTGTGTGAATCAAATTACAGATTGTTCTTTTGTTAGCAATTGTATTTTCACAGATTACTAGCCAATAGTTTAACAGCCCAATCCTAATCTGCACTGGAGCAGGCAGGCCTACAGTCTGCACTGTACCCCATGCAGATTTGACTGCCACTGGAGTTCATCGTGGGCTAAGGGGACTGCCTGGGTTAAGCCCCAGGCAGCTTGCTTGCTAAATGTCAGGCACAAATCTGAGCGGCCCACAGTGGTCCGGATCAGGGCTGAGTGCCCTGGGGATGAGGGTTAGGATCTGCCCAATCTTTCCTCCCTGGGTGCCCTGCCCATGGGGCCATCCTCCCTGTTGGCCTCTGACATTTTTACCTAACCTTATTAGCTTAGTTTGTGAGCCCTACAGAAAGCCTTTGGGGTTTTCCCTTGCTGTTCCACCTGGTTTCATCCTGTCACCCCTCCCTCCTCTTCAAACTCTTTTATCCACAAGAAAACTGTGGTAGGGCTATTTCCACTCATGTATCCTTCCAAAGCTAACCACTGGGAGTATATCAATATACCAGAGAGTATAGTCCATCTTTGCTGTTACCTCTGCATGATGTGATGTTCATACTCTTCTCCTGACTTTGTCTTAAAATCTCAACAGTGAAGAAATCCAGTGTATTCCATTCATCATGTATGTATGTATGTGAGACATAGAATAAACCTACCCACACTGAGTCTTTTCTATAAGTTTGTAGAGAATGGGTAGCTTCAAGGTATATGTGCTTGGCTGCTTGACAACCTACCATTGGTAGGACAGGTTGAGTATCCTATATCTGGACTGCTTGGGACAGACAGGTGTCTGCGTTTTGGATGTGTCTGCATTTTGGAATAATTGCATAAATATAATGAGAAATGTTTTCTCCTCCTCTTTTCATGGTTACCCATATGGATATCTGTTGGCCTCTGCTATTTTTCAATCATATCTAAACAGGTACACACCACAGAGCAGGAAATAGAACTTACAGCATGTACCTGCATTGTACATGGGAATGAGCACATGACCTTCTAGTGTTACACTACAGAAATCATGTCTCGGACAAAATTATCTGAATTTTGGAATATTTTGAATGTTGGATGTCCAGATCAGGGGTCACCTACCTGTATTCAATAGCAGCATTGTATTATTAAGGCCTAGAATCATTAAGTTGATGAAAGTGGCAAAATACGGCAAACCAGAAAACCGAATGTCTCATATTTATTTACAGCTGCATTGTAATCCCTTTCACACGCAAAAAAGTCTCCTTTCTGCTACTGTAATGGACTCAGTGCTTTGTGCAATCACAAATAGGGTACAATCAGTTCTCTAAAAATGTGAAGAGTTTTTTTTTTTTAACCTTAGCAACTGGCAACAAATGAAACCACAGCTACATTTTACCTACTGCAGATTTGCTGACAGAAGCAGATCCATGACAACCAACTAGAAATACATGCATTTTTCTCTACATGGTTCTTATTTAACTAAGCAACACTGTCCTATCGCAAAAAGGAGTCATTTTAAAGTGAATGATTTGTTTCTGGATTTAATTCCCACAATTTACCAAAAGGAAAAAAAAAACTGTATTAGATTCGTGTAAGTTATTTGTATTGCCTGTGGAAAAAGCAAAATGGCATATTTACGTTTTAAACGAATGTTGATTGTCCTACTTGTTTGGGAAAGTAGAGCATTATCTGTTTGCAAGCTATAACACTGTATTTATTTTCCTACCATTCTGTTAAATTAACGTTACAGAACGGAAAAACTCTCTGCAGTTCACATTATCGCTCAAAATATTCCAACCACATTGCTGATATAATATGGAAAGGAGCTTACCTTTAATGAGCTACTGAATCCTGCAGCTACCAAGCACCATACCTAAGAGAAAGGAGTGATTTTTCACAAGGCTCTAATTTAGGCTTAAATGTGCAGCTTCTTATCTCAATGTACTAACCTTTGTTTCACTGTATTTGCCAACAAAACAGTTGCTGATTCTTCAACAGCCTACAATACTTTTTTTTTTACCCCCGTGAAAATATTGTCAACATGTATAGGGCTGTCAAGATGATTTAGGTTACTTTCTGAGAAAATTTGTATTTTTTCCTTCAAGCATTTGCATGATAAAATGTTAGCCTTCATATGTTTCATATTATGGTATGGTCTCCTAAAAATAAGCCATGTGGTCATTTAATTTTTTTTTTTCTGAAATAACCCAAATGAAACAATGAAATGCTAAAAATAATGTGTTAATCATGGAGGGGGGAACAAAGGATTAATGAGTATCTTGGACTGGTTTGATACTGCCCAACTAGCCCACTAAGAGCTCAATCCTAACCTGGAGTTAAGTCAGCACAGTTAGGCCAGCAAAATTTGACAAAGTTTGGCTCTTGGAGTCAGAGAGGCTAGCACACAAACGTCCTCCCTGACTCCGAGCGTGGTCCAAATGCGCTTTATGGTGTCCATTGTGTCAGCCAAACTTTGCTGGTCTAACTGTGCCGGTCTAACTCCAGGTTAGGATTGTGCCCTGAATCCTATAAGAACACGGAATCTCAATTTTTCGCCCACCTGATACATAGATCTACAGCCACATAATCTCACAGTAGAGTGCCTGAACTGCCTGTTATCATGTATTTCCAATACAAATAGTATTTAAATCATGGGGTGGTTTGGATGCTTGAAGCTTCTCACTTGTATGTAGTGGTGGAGTAATGGACTGGGTGGGGAAGACACAGGCATTCTTATATGTTCCTCCTTATGTGATGGAGGAGCTGATCAAATCATCAGAGTGACCAAGTGTCCTCTTTTTCCAGGACATGTCCTACATTTCAACCTTCTGTTCCGGGTAAATTTGAAAATGTTCTATATTTCAAGGCAAACCAGGACTGCCAGTGTCAAGATGGGCTGCCTGCATCACTTGCTTGTGTGTCTGTCCTTGGTTCCTTAGTTCGTTGGGCTGTATTAAAGGAGGACAAGACACTGCAAAATCCATATACTCGTATATATATACTCATATACTCATATCTACACTCATATATACACAAGTGTGTTTAGCTTTTATTTTGTAATGTCCTACATTTTTCTTGAATATCCTACAGTGAGGTGCTGAGCCCTCCTTTATGGTATGGACATCTGGTCCCCCTGCATATCATCCTAACCAATTCATTCTCTTGCCTTGAGGTATGGGGAGCAAGGCGAAAGCAAGACAGTTCTAACCTATAAGAAGAAAGGAAGCACTTCGTCACAAGAAACCGCATAGTAGCGATCCGTCCTTGTTTGGACCTCTGAGCTGATCTACAAACATTGTCAGGGGTTTTCTGTCCTATTGCTGTTAAGACATTTCTTTGTTCATTTCCCTGTTGTCTTCTGATTGGTTTAGTAGTGGCCCATTGGGCCACTACTCCATTCCTGACATTTGTTTTGACTCACTTTCAAACTTGGGCAGCCCAGTCTGCTGCAACTTCTCATATGGTGATGTTGCTCCATGGATGATTGGCTGTGTTGAGATTTCCATGGATGTTGTCAACAGTATGGGGAGGACTGGGCAGCACTGGGAACACTTGTGCTGTCTGGCAGGACCGGCTCACACAGACCCATTGGCTCTTCCCTGCAGGTGAGAGACAGCAAGCAGCCTCTGGCTGGCCTCTGGCAGCCACTAGGACCCAGTGTGCTGGCCTGAAGGGTGTGGGGAGGAGCTGGCGATTGGAACACCTGTGCTGTGGGGCAGGACCGGCTCACACAGACCCATTGGCTCTTCCCTGCAGGTGAGAGACAGCAAGCCAGGAGCGCGAGCCTTTGTCGCGAGCCGAAGGGCAAGAGCCAAAGGGCTCTTTGCCCGTGGCTCTTCGCCTGGTGGATCGAAGACCCAGGACATCTGCTGCTGATATCCACCCTGCTTGACACCCTGTGGATCAACAACTGCCAGCCACTTCCCTGCTCCTTGCATATTTTGGAGACAGGGAAGCCTGTCAACAAGACCTAACACCAGCCTTTTCAATGAGTGAGTGGACATTGTGAGTGTGTGAGATCTTGGCCTGGGTGAGAGAGGCCAGGAATTTTGAAAGCTACTCCTTCCTTGGTGAGAGGGGGACAGGGAGGGACAGAGGACCTCTGCCTTGGTGAGAGAGTGGCAGAGGCCGCAGTGACCCAAGCCTTGGTGGGAGGGGTGGGAGGTTGCTGCATCCGTGGGAAGTAGTGAGTGTGTGTTTTTAGACTGTGGTTTTTTTTTGCAGCTTGAAGGTCGACCCCGCCGGAGCTATGTGCCTAACTCCTTGAGGGAGCTCAGGGGAGGGGAGGAGAGCCACCATCAGTAGAGCTACGGGTTACGGAAGACATGGCGGTGGGGGTTGGGCAGGCCATTACAGGAGAAGGAGCCTCGGTCGTAGACAGACTGTCCCTCTTTCTGGCCCTCCTCTCACCCCTCTGACCCTTGGCACTCTTGGCGACAGTCCCCTGAGTCAGAAACTGCTGCTTCTGAATGCCAAGTCGGTGAATAATAAGACCTGCCTAGTCTAGGATTTAGTCCTCATGGAGGGTGCCGACCTGGTATGTATAACGGAGACCTGAAGGATGAGCTGGGAGGTGTCAGTCTTTCCCAGATTCGTCCGCTGGGTTTCCAGGTACTGCAGCAGCCACAACTACAGGGGCGGGGAGGCGGGGTTGCAATAGTCTACCGGGATACCATCCATCTCACCAGCTACCCTGTTCAGCGGTCCACTGGGTTTGAATGCCTTTGTGTTGTGCTGGAGGGGCAAGACAGAATAGGGATTCTGTTAGTGTACGCCCTCCGTGCCGCCCAACATTCTCCCTACCTGAGCTGACTGGGGTGATCTTGAGTGTGGTGTTGGAGTCCCCTCGCCTATTAGTCCTGGGGGACTTTAATGTTCATGCCGAGGCCCCAGGAACAGCTGCAGCTCAGGATTTCATGGCCTCCATGGCAACCATGGGTCTGTCTCAAAGAATATCTGCCCCAACACATGATGTGGGACACACACTGGACCTGGTGTTTACTGCTGGGCAGGCTGATGATGATCTGCAGGTGGAGGAGATTAAGATCATTCCTTTGTCATGGACAGATCACTTTCTGGTGGGATTTAGGCTTGTTGCAACCTCTCACCTCTGCAGCAGCGGGGAATTGTATTGTATGATCCGCCCTCGGAGGCTGATGGAGCCAAATGGATTCCTGAGGGCTCTGGGGGATTTTCCTGTTGCCAGAGCTGGAGACCCAACCAGTGCCCTGGTCAATCTCTGGAATAGCGAGATGACCAAGGCCCTGGATGAGATCACTCCTGAGCGTCCTCTGCCCAGTTGAGGAATAAGAGCGGCTCCTTGGTTTTCTGAGGAGCTGCAAATGATGAAGCAGCAGGGCAGACATCTAGAGTGACAGTGGCGAAAGACTTGTGCCAAATCTGACCATGCATGGGCTAGAGCCCAGTTAAGATCTTATTCTAGGGCGGTGGTGGCAGCCTCCTGTATAACTGGGCAAGAGGCACTTTTTCAAGTAGTGTCCTCTTATATTTAGCAGGGGGAGAGCAATTGTCCCTCTTCACCCCAGCACAGTGTCTTTCTCGTGGCTGTTGCTGGTGGTGTTCTCCATCCTTTTAGATTGTGAGCCCTTTTGGGACAGGGAGCCATTTAACTTTAATATTATTATTTGCCTGTAAACCGCTTTGTGAACTTTGTGTTGAAAAGCGGTATATAAATACTAGTGATTGATTGAGCTAAGAGGGCATACTTCTCTGCCACCATCGTGTCCGGAGAGAACTGTCCAGCTGAGCTTTTTCATGTGGTCCGTAGCCTACTCCATCTGCCCCCCCTACTGGAGGGTAGGAGCACACAGAGGCTCATTGTGACGAGTTCGCAAAAACATTTTGTGGAGAAGGTCAATCAGATTTGGCATGACTTGGACACCGCTGTAGGCATATCTAGTGATGTCCCCGGGGAACCTGTCTATCCTATCATTTCGGATCCTTTTCAGCTTGAAGAACCTGAGGATGTGGACAGGATTCTCTGGAGTGTGAGTCCTGCTGCTTGCCCACTCAACCCTTGCCCAGCATGGCTAATTAGATCTGCCCGGGAAGGGTTGGTTGAGTGGACAGGGAGGGTGGTGAATTCATCACTGAGGGAGGGGGTGTTGCCGCCTGCTTTGAAGCAGGCGATTGTTCGCCCCCTCCTGAAGAAACACTCCCTGGATCCCACTAATATAAACAACTTTCGGCCAGTCTCGAATATCCCATTTCTGGGCAAGGTGATTGAGCGGATGGTGGCATCCCAGCTTCAGAGGTTGCTGGAGGAAGTGGATTATCTGGACCCATTCCAATCTGGCTTCAGGCCAGGGTTCGGGACAGAGACTGCCTTGGTCACCTTGGTGGATGACCTATGCCAGGGAATGGACAGGGGGAGTGCGTCCCTGTTAGTCCTGCTAGACCTCTCGGCGGCTTTCGACACCATCGACCATGGTGTCCTTCTGAGTCAGCTGGCTGAGTTGGGGCTTGGAGGCACTGTTCTGCAGTGGTTCCGCTCCTTCCTGGCTGACAGATCCTAGAAGGTGGTGCTGGGGGACGCTTGTTCGGCACCCCAGCCTCTTACATTTGGGGTGCTGCAAGGGTCCATCTTATCCCCCATGCTATTTAACATCTACATGAAGCCGCTGGGAGAGGTCATCTGGGGGTTTGGGGTGGGGTGCCATCAATATGCCGATGACACCCAACTCCATCTCTCCTTTCCCCCTGATTCTGAGGAGGCGGTCGAGGTCCTGGATCATTGTCTGGAGGCAGTTGGGGGCTGGATGTGGGTGAACAAGTAGAAATTAAATCCGGATAAGACAGAGGTGCTCCTGGTCTGGAAATCCACAACTCAGGTATTGGACTACTGTTCTGCCAAATTCCCTGCCTGGCCTCCCCAAGGGCCCTAATGCCCACACTAGGCTAACTAGTTTCCCCACTAGAGCAGCTTCAGAGATAGGCAAGAGGGAGGGGGTTCAGTCACCCACTGGGCCTCCTCTCTTCCAGCAGCTTTGTTTGGGATCACCGGCTGGCCAGCCTCCTCCAGACTGCCCTCATCACTGGCTTAGCTCCAAACTACCCTAAATCTAGCACCAACAAACCCCATCACCAAACAATAGGCAGTCAGCTTGCCTAAGCCACAACTGCCTCTTCCACTTGGTGGCTCCAGGGGCATGGCAGACATACACCAATTCCCAACAATAGTCTCCCAAAACAACCTTACCTTATCTTTCAGCCAGTTCCTCAGTCCATCCTTCAGGCAGCCAGTCCAGCCAGCACTCCATCAGTCCAGCACCAACCTGGTGCCCTCCTTCAGCATCTACCCAAGGTACCATCCTCCAGCACCTATCCAGCTCCTTTTCTCCAGCTTTATACTGAGGCCAGCCAATCAGTGGGCAGGCTTTAATTCATCAGCCACACCCATCTGCACCTGTGCTAACCTCCCTTCAGACCCAGAGCCCTTATCAGCCTGCAGCTGTGTTCCTGCTGCAGGAGTTTTGGGATTAACCCCATAATCCCTGGATTACCTGGACAAGGGGCCAATGCTGATTCCATTCCCTCACTCCTTGGGGTAGCTCTTGCCTTTTCCAATACAACTACCGCCATGCTCTGAATGGGGTTGCACTCCCTCTGAAGGAGCAGGTCTGCAGCTTTGGGGGTTCTCCTGCATCCCAGGTGGCGGCGGTGGCCAGGGGAGCCTTTGCTCAGCTTTGGCTGATTTGCCAGCTGTGACCATACCTGAGCTATGCAGACCTGACCACGGTGACCCATGCCCTAATGACATCCAGATTAGATTACTGCAATGTGCTCTATGTGGGGCTGCCTCTGAAGACAGTCTGGAAATTGCAACTAGTGAAGAACACGGCTACTTGTGTGGTTGCTGGGGCTCGACGGTTTGACTCTGTTGGGCTGTTGCTTCTGCGGCTACATTGGCTGCCGATTCCTTTGTAGGCCTGATTCAAAGCCCTTTATGGCTCAGGTCCAGGGTATTTGAGGGACTGCCTCTTTCCGTATAATCCTACCCGTACTCTTAGGTCATCGGGGGGGGGGGGCTTCTGACTGTGCCGCCACCAGGAGAGGTGAGGGGGATGGCAGCCAGGAATAGGGCCTTCTCGGTGGTGGCCCCCTGACTTTGGAATACCCTCCTCTTAGAATTAAGAACTGCTCCCTCTTTGGCAATATTTCGGCGGGAGTTGAAGACTTTTTTATTTAAACAAGCCTTCAATTGTTGACAGGCTTGCTGGCATTTTACATTCTTCATCTTATATTTTAAAGGATCCACAGGGCTAGCTAGTTTTAAATTTTTAACTGTTTTAATATTGTTTTTAACATTAATTGTTATACTTGTGGTTTTTAAAGTGACGGTTTTAATGTTGTAAGCTGCCTTGGGTGTCCATGGGGCAGAAAGGCGGGATAAAAATCAAATCAATCAATCAATAAATAATAAGGTTGGGGTGGAGACTGTGCTGGCTTGGAGTTGCCTGGATGAATTTAGAATATGGCAGTCATTTTGCCAATGCTGGGGCTTCATCAACACATTGTCTGGATAGGATTTGGCCAGCGGTGTTATGCTGCCGGAACGCTGGGCGGGACATCTAGGTGATCGACAGCCCGCCCGTCGCGTTCCCCAGCGTTACGCCATTTGCGTAACGTACACAAATGGCGTAACTGGTTACACAAACGGCGTAACGCTGGGGAACGCGACGGGCGGGCTGTCGATCACCCAGAAGTCCCACCCAGCATTCCGGCAGCATAACACTGCTGGATTGGGCTGTTACCACTTGTACTGGTAAGTGCTGTATTACAGAGACATGCGATGTGGGTGTGGCAGGTGAGGCAGAACCACCTCACTGGAGTTCTTTGAAAAATGCCACCACTGCTGTGATCACACAAACATAACACATAGGCTCTGAGCAGCTGCAGCCCATGGGTTGTAAGTGTTTGCAGGATCACAGCCATTGTAGCAGCAGTGGCTACACTATTCAAAGAATTCCAGTAGGGTGGTTCTGCCTCATCTTCCACATCTACAGTGCATGCTGCTTTCTTATTATCTCCATATTGCAGCCGGGGAACTGAAGCTTATAAAGATACTACACCAAGTCTTCTTATAACTCTCTCCTTTGCCTTGTCCTAGAGTACAAAGCTAGCTCTGTTCAGTTCTGTTCCTTCAGGCTATAAGCATGTTCTGAATTATTTTCCATATTTTGTAAATGCCAAATTGGGCCTCATGAAAACAATAATATTTTTTTTTAAAAAAATGGGAAGGCAAGGATAATTTGTTCTTGTAAATGTTCATGAATAGCACATTGCTTCAAACACAAAAGAATGAAGATGAATACTTTGTATTTTCAGATCCGGCAACCTAATTGAATGAATGTGGATAGTCTGTTTTTTGGTCCCTCTATAAAACTTGCGTGTAGAAATCACACAATATCCTCCTTTATAATGGACCTGTGCATTCTTTGTTTGAGGGGTGCTTCATGGTAAATAAGGTTCTTTTTTTATTAACCATTAATGGACATAGCCCAGTACTTATAGCAGGAGGTCTGGCTGAGTGGTAGAACTGCCACCTTTAGCCTGTGGCTGCCCATTTGAAACAACCAGAAGTATCCAAGAGCTGCTGATAACGTATTATGGCTAACCAAACTTAATGAAAGTCAGGAAGCCAGCAGAGTGAAGCAAGTACCCATGAATATCAGCAACCACATAAATCCAAGCAAATAAGGCAAAAGGCGTAGAACCTTAGTTAAGACTTGTATTCGTAATAGGTTCCAAGGGATTAGGCAGGTTGAGTTGTCAGTAATACAATCCAGGTCCAAACACAGTAGGCAATTAGATGTTTCAGGCAGTAACAAGTAATTCCACAGGACTTCCTAACACACATTCTAAGTCCATAGTATACTGCAACACACTGGTCACAGAACAAAGCAGATACTGCCAAACTGATAGCAGATAAACTAACTCTCACACAGAGAGACATACACTAGGGACACACTAGCAGAAAGAAGCTTCTGGATGTTGCTTATATCCACTGCAGTGCTAACTCACTACAGGTGAGTGTGCCTTGCGGCACGTACCTACAGCATACAGCCATGCTGTGTTGCCTTAACTAGCAGCTCTCTTCTCAGTATTTCCCAAGCTATTGCAGCTTCACAGCCTGACATAACGCTATTGATGAACAGAGTCACCCCATCTGGTAAGAGGAGTGGAGAGGACTACCCTCGTGAGAGAGGAGTTGCTGTCAGTCAAGCGTGGGAGGCGAATGCGGCCAGAAAGATAACAGACTGAAATTGCCATGACGCGCCTCGCGCCTCGCTGGCCTTGCCCGTTGGCCCCTCGGCATGCTGAGACAGGGCTGTGGGGCAAGGCCATTGGGCTAGCCATCTGGGGAGGTGGGGCTTGCAGTGTGCATGCTCCTGCCTGCCCGCCCGCCTGTTCCTCAGACGAGACCTGGACGGCAGTACCCCATCCCGTCTTCCCATGTTATCAGGCTGAGACTAGCTGGTCTCCTCAGGGCCGCGTAGGAATTTTTGGCTCTCAGTTGATTGGCTGTTTTCTGGGAGTCTTTTCGCCTACCCCAGTCTGAAGTTGGTCGGGCGGTTAATTTAAGTTACCTGGTCACTTTACATGTGGCAGGCAGTGTGCGGGAGGTAGGAAGGTTATTATGATTGGTCTACATCTTGAGGCAGCACGGGTGGGGACGGCTTACACGTTTGCTTACCTGGCTTGGTGAGGAGGTTGGTTCACCCCTGCTCGGATCTGGCAAAGGTTGCCCTTTGGCGTGGCCAGGGTGACCCAGTGCCGACATGCTGCCTCGACCCCTAGGGATTGACGAGAATGAAATTAAGCGGATTTAAGCCGCTTTAGTTCTGGAGTCAGGACATAGGACTGTGGGTCATCCAGATCAATGGGGAGGTAGACAGCTAGAGCTGTTTCCCCATAGCCTGCACACTCTTGTATAGGCTAGACCTGTTCAGTGGTGGGATTCAGGGGGTTCGCCCAGGTTCTATAGAACCGGTTGTTAAATGGCCAGGCCCCACCCACTCGCTTACCTCGGCTGGCTTGGGTTTTTTTTTTGGCTCCGGCTATGACATCATAGAACCGGTTGTTAATTTATTTGAATCCCACCACTGTGTTGCATGTTATGTGTTGTAATATTAAATAGTTAATAAAGTGGCCCATTCTACCATAGCCTTGTGTCAGCGTGCATATTGGGGCTAAAGGGTAAAGGAATCCATCTGGAATGAAGGCATTTTTGGAAATAATTGCACTTAAACTATTGCAAAAATCCTTATGGCACTTTTGAAGAAAAGCCTGACTGTGTAAACTACCTTGAATTAAAGTTGGAGGAGAAATCCAATGACAAAAGAAAGGTGGTATATAAATATGGTTGTTGTTGTTGAGGGCTTACACTGAGGAATCTTGCAACCCCATCAGCATAAGCCCCATAACTATGATGCAAAAGTTGCTCCATTGTTCTGCTGGCTGCAGCCTCCAGGGCAAAAAGCCAGAAGTACATCCCACTGAACCTTTTCCATCTTGGGCTGCAACCCAAGGTGGGTGGAATGGTGAGGACAGTAGGAAGTTGGGCCAGGGGTGGTTCAGAGGTGGGAGGGGCAGGATCCAGGTGGCAGCAATGCATGCCAAAATCCTATCCCCCTTTTCCTGGCTTGACTAAATAGCTGGCATGGGTCTGATGAGATCCGTTGGAGGCCAGGCAACCTAGGGGAAGGTTAGTAACAAATATTTTTATTTACCTCTCCGAAGCTGTCTGGAGGACACTGCACCATAGCATGCAGTGCGTATTCTTGTCAGCGGGGGGGTTCATGCTATGGGTTGGCAGGCAACAGGATTGGGTCATTAAGGTCCCAATCCTAATGGGCCTAGCACCATAAGGCACTTACACACACACACACACACACACACACACACACACACACACACACACACACACACACACACACACAC